>LOEQ01005495.1:27862-42588 GCA_001685075.1 Bramus lutescens | reverse complement strand
GTTCGAGGCCAGCCTGGTCTACAAGAGCTAGTTCCAGGACAGGCTCTAAAATTACAACGAAACCCTGTCTCAAAAAACCAAGTGTGTGTGTGTGTGTGTGTGTGTGTGTGTATTTATTACAGGTCTTCTCAGACACTTAAATTAGTCAGTATCTAATTAAAATTTCCCCTAAAACAGTTTATTCCAGAAGCAATCTGCAGCATCCCCCTACGGGAAGTAG
This sequence comes from Bramus lutescens, assembly GCA_001685075.1. Lineage (NCBI taxonomy): Eukaryota > Metazoa > Chordata > Mammalia > Rodentia > Cricetidae > Bramus > Bramus lutescens. Next base: position 42,368 of record LOEQ01005495.1, on the reverse strand, counting down.
AGCCAGGAAACACAAGAGCCAAAAATGAGTAGGTTTACCACTTTGGGCACCTGGAGTTCAATCCCAGGTTAGCCCCAGGAGACAGTATAAAGCACAGTTTGGAGTCCCCCAGTCAACAAAGAAAACGCCTTGGACTTTCTCACAAGCACTCTAAATCACTGCTTGGAACCTGTTTTGAAAGGTATCACCTCTTGGGCATTCCTGGCTTTCCGTGCATGCGGCTGCAGGAATTGGCTGCAAGAGAAGGAAAAGAAAACAGACTGAACATCTGGGCAAAAGCCACCAGAACTCTTACCATGCAGAACCGACAGAGATTATGGATGGACTGAGGAGGGTAATTCCCACAGCAGCGTAACAAGTGTGTGAAGCTGCAGAGGGCAGGGAAGGCAGTATGCTTTGGAAACACGCTGATCAGAGAATCCTGTCTGTGCAAAGCAGCCTGAAGGACTAAAGGTAATTTGCAAAGAAGTGCTGGAGCCTCTCATTCTAGTAGTTGGTCAACAGACTATAAGGGACCAGACGCTAAATATTCTGGGCTTATATAAGACCATGTAGTCCTTGTCAGAGCTTTTCTGCTCTTTTGCTATATTCTCAAAACGTCTGCAGACAGTTCTCAAAGAGAAAGAAGCTGGTAGTGAGGAAGGAAAGGTGTGCATAATAAAAGATCGACAGGAGCTTTGATATCACCGATTCAACCCCTTTACTATTTTTGTTCACATCAGACTGCAATTAGCATCTGTACTCAAGAGCTAGCGCCTACGTTGCTATGTTGGCCTCTAACTACATGCTGTCAAATTCTGCAGAACTGGATTTGGACAAATCCAAATAACTAAAATCCTTCACAACTGATTTGTTCAGGAGTTGATTTTGTTCGCTCCCTGCCCCTATGGCTCAACTCTCTGACCAGATGCACACTGACCTCAGAGCGCCTCTGCAGCCTTGAGTCACACCTCAGTTTGCTTCTTTCTCTTTATGTCTTTCCTTCCACACATACCCATATGGGGATGCTGCCTCATGAGAACATCTTCACGAACCAATTTCATTGAGGAAAGTCAGCCTGGATACAAATTATAGAAGAGGAAGAGTGAACTGAATATTCACATCCTTTCAAATATTTCAAATCCTACCCCTACCCCTAACCCCTTGCATCAATAAAGATGATGGCGTTAAGAGGTGGGTATCTTAGACTGTGAGAATGGAGCCTTGGTCAGTGCATTGATGCCTTCAAGAGAAGGAACAAGAGACGGATGAATTCTCTCAAAGCATGAAGATAGAACCTGAGAGGGGGGTTCACTATCTGGAACAGCTACCATCACAAGGGTGTTGGAGTGTGTAACCTCCAAACTTGTGAGAAGTGAATGGGAGGTTGTCCAGTCCCCAGAACTCTGTCCTAAAAACCTGGAGTGATTGTATGATGTGCGAGTCCCCTCTGTGTGCTGTGATTGCCATTAATAAATAAAGAAACTGCCTTGGCCTGTTGATAGGGCAGAACTTAGGCAGGCAGGGAAGTCGGAACTGAATGCTGGGAGAAGGAAAGAGTCAGAGAGATGCTGTGGATCCGCTGCCAGAGGTAGACGCGCTGAAACTTTGCTGGTAAGGACACTGCCACGTGGTGATGTCAGATTAATTGAGATGAGTTAAATTAAGATGTAAGAGTTAGCCAATAAGAAGTTAGAGATAATGGGCCAAGCAGTGATTTAATTAATACAGTTTCTGTGTGTAAGATGGCCAGGTGGCAGGGAAGAACAAGCGGCCTTCTCCCTCCAACAACTGTATCAGAGTAAGGTACAAAATGAGAAGTGACAAAGAGCTGAGAAAAACAGTCAGCACACTCAGGAACGGGACAATGGCTGCTGTTGAAAGTGCATGGCGTGAGGATGGGGTAACACCGAACCTGGAAGATGTGGCATTTACACTGGCCTTGTCTAGCAAATGTCATTGCACGGAGCTAAAACTGAATACTGGGAATGAGAGAAGGGATCATGCTTATACCTGGTTTATCTCTAGATCTCACTCTGTGTCCTGGAAGACTGACCTCAGTTCACAGCCTGCACTTTCCGCTTTTGGTTGGAAGAAGACAATGCCCTATAGACAGCTGGAGGGGAGACAGTGAATGTATAATTCATAGGGAAGGGGAAATATGGGCAGATGGAACCTGTGACCTCTTTGTTGCTAACAGACAGCTCAGCTTTGACTTTCTAAATCATACAAACATACTTTGCTTAACTATGCTGACACATCCTAAAAAGGCAGTTAGGTGTCTTCGTCTTTGTACGATTGTCATAGACTACACCTGTCTGGATGGTATAGCCTGCTATACACATCTACTGTCATGAATGTTGTCACTTGCCAAACCATGGTTGATTAGAACATGTCTATATTTGTATAGGATTATTTGTTCAGCCTCTTGGGACATTTCTCAAGACAGTATTCAGTTCTGGAGCTAAGTATTGAAAATCTCATTTCTAAAGATAATTCATAGAGTCATATCCTTCCAATAGTTCATATATCTAAACCATTTGTGCTCTTTGCACAAATAAGGGTACCAACAAGAGGATGCAGCCACAAAGGAGAAGCAATTATGAGAAGTGTTTTGTGAGGTAAACCCTGTTAGGAGTATGGAATGATGAAGGCAGAGCAAATGTTTTCTGTGGAAACCTACTTTTCTGTCTAGATCATGAAGGGGCTCAATTGGATAATCTGCTCTCGACAAACTGCCTAAAGTTTATTTCCTTCTCCTACTTATTCTTGGTCCACACACTGGAAGATACACTTAACTGTTATTTAACAGGCCCTTTCAGCATACCTGGGGAAGATGAGGTGGCACTCTGCCAAAGACGCATCTGGGTTTAGAGGAGCCCAAATCCACTACACTTGACCCCCACCTGTACAAGCTGTATGAAGAAAGAGCTCTAGAATGGAGCAGTCCACATATGCAAACGGGCTGACTGTGGACACACAGCAAAGCGATCATTTTTCAAAGCACTCGCAGTGAAAACTAACGAGCAGCTGGTGATGAAGACGATGCGCGTGGCAGTAGTGGAAAGCGCTTGGTCCTACTTCTGGAGAGGCCACGAGTGTTAACACCTCCAATGAGGAAACTGGAGTCTACTCTCTTGAGGGACCAAGGAAGGCTGAAAGAAGCAGTGTAAGTGATAGCACTTATCAACGATAGTCTCTGATGTCTCTTTTCATCTCCTGTCTCTATGCCTCTTCCAGTATGTATTCTGCCTTTGCTGTCTGTTTGTTCTATAATAACAATAATAGCGTTCATAACTTAGATGGAATTCATAGCTTGACCCATTCATAGTTTTAACTGCAATCCTCATTTTAGAAGCTTCTCATTTGGCTCTTTCCCATTGCTCCAAGAATACACATCAGTTTGTCTCACCTAGTGCCTAGTTCCCCTTACCACAGGCAGGCCTCTGTTTCCCCTCGAAATAGACCAGTGGTCCATTAGGGTAGTTATCTTGGTCAGTGTTCTGTTGCTGGGAAAAGACACTTTTTTGGTTTGCTTAAAGTTTCGGAGCTTTAATCTACTGTCATCATAGTTGGGAGCATGGATACATGCAGGTAGACAAGATTCTGGAAAAGTAGCTGAAAGTTTTACGTCTGAATCCACAGACAGCAGGAAGAGAGAGACACTGGGCCTGACTTGCGCTTTGGAGATCTCAAAGCTCACCCCAAGTGACACACTTCTTCCAACAAGGCCACATCTCCTAACCCTTTTCAAATAGAGCCTTTCTCAAATGACTAAACATTCAAATATATAAACCTATGGAGCCATTCTTATTCAAACCACACATTCCACTCTCTGGCCCTCAAAGGCTTGTGGCCATATCATAATGCAAAAAATGCATTCAGCCCAACTTCAAAAGTCCCCATAGTCTATCAGTGTCCCGCCACTGTTTAAAAGTTCAAAGATCAAAGTCTCCTCTGAGATTCACGGAAATGTGTTAATTGTAAACCCTGCTAAAAATTAAAATAAAAAATCAGATCACATACTACTAGCATACAGTGGGACAGAATATAGTTACCATTCCAAATGGAGGAAAGGTGTTGGAATACATTGCTGGCTGGTTAGGGGTCACAGTCTGTTGTGGCCTGGCAGCTTATCTCAATAGATTGGTGGCATGGAGATCCCTCCCTCCAACAAAGCTTCCTGCTCTCTTCCTACCTACCCTTATCTGGAAAATGTCCCTGGGCCTGAAGGACTGACCTTGTCTAAAAGCTGTCTCTATACCAGATCCCTGATTCATCTTTAGCTTGACCCTTGCCACAGATCCCTGCTAAGAAGACTTGTCCTAGGAGCTCTGCTATAGGACACCACTGCCACATGCAAAGCTTTGTGAAAGGAGTGTGCCACTTAACACAAATTAGGGTTTGTCCCCAGGCTCCCCAATGCTATATTTGCCTTATACTCTGGAATAAAGTTGAACTAATTCACCGAAGTCTGTCTCCCAGAGGTCTCCCTCCCTATGTGTTCATGAGCTGTGTACAAGGCTTTCCGTCATTCCTTCTGTCTCTTTCTCATATCAACCCCATGGCCAACAGACCAAGAGGAAAAGAAGGCCCCCACAGAAAGGTAGAATAGTGAGGAAATACTGAACCAAACAAAACAAGACTGAAAAGCAGCTGGACAAACTCCAAACTCTGCATCTTCATGTCTGATGTCAAAGTGCTCTTCAGATCTCCAGCTCCTTTCATCTTTGTTGACTGCAACACACTTCTTTCTCTTGGGCTGGCTCCATTCCCTATTACAGCTCTTCTTGGAAAGCTTTGGCATTTCCAACATCTTGGGGTCTCCAAGGCAATTAAGGCTTCACCTCCACAGTTTCATAGAGTGGTCTCTCTGGGCCTCTATGCTGGGACACCCCTGACACATGCAGGACCTCAGTGGCTTTCCTTAGTCACAGAGGGAGATTCCATAACCCCTTCCTTGCCCCCTTGACTCTAAAGCCACACTCCTGGTGAGACCATATGAGAATCAAGCTGCAGTCTGATGGAGGAAATTCAAGAAGCCAGATTGCTCCTGTACCTCTAGATTACTCCCGTGGCTTGAACCAGTTGAAGCTTGTAGTACTGTGCTTCTGCCTTCCAATAGCTTGAGTCGCTCCCTATAATCTAAGACCAGGTTTGTTGTTTTGGTTGCCACAATAAACTCTGAATTTCTTCTTTTTCTTTTCACCAAGAGCCTGACACGAACTAGTAGCTTTTTAATAGGGGAAAAAAAAAACAGCACACAGAGTCAGAGATGTGTGATATCTAGACTAATCTTTCTCATTTTTTTTTAGTAGCAATAATAATAGCAAAGTGGTGGTGGTGAGAATCATGGTAGTAGAGACAATGGTGGTGGTGGAGGTAGTGAAGGTCATGGTGGTGATGGTGCTGGTTGTGATGTTGCTGTTGTTGTTACTGGTGGTGATGGTAATGATAATGTTCTTGGTATAGTGGTGGTGGTAGCAATGATGGTAGTGGTAGTGGTAGTGGTAATTATGGTGTTCATGGTGGTGGTGGTAATGATGGTGTTAGTGGTGGTGTTGGTGGTGTTGGTGGTAATGATGGTGTTGTTGTTGGTAGTGGTTGTGGTGGTGGTAATAATGGTGTTAGTGGTGGTAATGGTGGTGGTAATGATGGTGCTGGTGGTGCTGGTGGTGGTTGTTTATATGATGATGCTGTTAATATGGTGGCAGTGGTAATTATGGTGGTGTTGGCAATTGAAATGATGGTGTTTGGTGATGGTGGTAATGATGGTGTTGGTGGTGGTGACAATGGTGTTGTTTGGTGGTGGTATTGATGACGCTTCGGTGGCAATGGTGCAGTAAAAGCTATCAAGTTTAGCACTGTGCTCCTAAAGGCTTTTATAATGTCTTTCTTATGAAATGTCAGGACCACTGTCTCAAGCACTTCTGTCAAACAATGCTTGACAATAGGAAGGTGAAACTCAGAGATTTCAAGTATGTCGCCCAGTCATACAACTGAAAATAGATACAAGCTAAGTCTTCCAAAGTCTGGGCTTTTTCCCAGTGTGGGAATAGCAGTTAGAACTTGCTACTTTTCCACTTTTCAGAACGAAACTCCCAATTCTGACTTGCTACCCTTGACTCTAGTTTGCTTGAGTTCTATCAGATCAATGAAATAGCACTAAACTTATTCCCAATTCCCTTCCCGTACCAGGACTGGCCCCTGATAAACAATGTGTCTCCATTCTCAGCTAAGTGAATTAGGAAATGCAGTGGCTCCTGGACCATGGAGTTCAGATTCAAGAGCTCAGGAGAATTAAAGCCTGACTCTAGCAAATGACCTTACGTGTGCGCCCCTGTCAATGCCCAGCTTGTCTTCTGGGTTCAAAAAATGACGAAAAGCATCACAGTTCTTGAAAAGTGTGAAATGGGTCTGAGCTCTGGTTTTAGCACAACTGGATGAAAAAGAAAGTCACACCAACTAGCCCATCTTTAGATTTCATGAACAATGAGAATCCAGCCCCAGGGGACTGGGGGGAGGAGTAGGAGGATGAGATGATGGGAAAAACTGATGACATCTGGCCAACAGCAAGCATTCCAACAGCAGTAGCTGGATTTGCTACATGAATCTCAGCTTTCTCAGGTGACTAGGAGATAAAAGCATTCCATGCGCCTCATGGGAAGTGGGACAAAGGGCAGAGTACCCAGAACTCCACATCCCAACTGCCTATTATCCCAGGCACAATTTTGTGTGTCAGCATCTTTTTGTCTTTTTCCTGTAAATGTAGCTTGTGATGAGATTCCTTTATCACTTTGGGGCACATATCCAAAAGAGGCACAATCACACCACAAGAACAGTTGCTCAACTATGCTCATAGCAGCATTATTTATAATAGCCAGAATCTGGAATCAACCCAGATGCCCCTCAACCTGAGAATGGATAAAGAAAGTGTGGTCCATTTACACAATGGCATACAATTCAGTGGTAAAACAACAATGACATCTTTATATTTGCAAGCAGATGGATGGAACTAGGAAAAACCATCCTGAGTGAAGCAACCCAGATCCAAAAAGACAAATATAGTATATACTCACTCATAAGTGGATACCAGACATAAAGCAAAGGATAACCAGCCAACAGTCCACTACCTGGAAAAGCTAGAACCCTCTTCCAGAATCAGATAGAAGCATCACAGAGACCCACAACTAACCACTGGCTGAGCTCCAGGTAGAGAAAGGGACAAGTGGTAATATGAACAAAGGGGTCAAGAGCATGATGGGGACACCCACAGAATCAGCTGACCCAAACTTGGGGAGATAACTGACTCCTGACTGATATACCTGGGGAACCTGCATAGGACTGCAGTAGGCCCCTGAATGCAGGTGAAAATGGTGTTACTTCAGCGGTGCATAGGGCCACTGGCAGACTCTAACTCTAATGCATGAACTGACTGTGTAGAGGCCATTCTCTATGTAGAGATACCTTGCTCAGCCTAAGCATGGAACCGGGACCTTGGCCCTGCCTCAATGAAGGGACGAGGCAGTCATAGCTGACTTCCCAGAGGAGACCTTAACCTCTCTGAGGAGCAGATGGGACCTGGGGTGAGGGGGAGACCAGGAAGAAAGGAGGGAGGGAGAACTGGGATTGGTATGTAAAAAAAAATAGAAAAAAGAAAATTGCAGGTTTATAGCTTGGGTGGAAGAAAGGCCTTGGGCAGCTGGTAGTTGTGCTGGAATTCTCTGTTAGCAGGGCCTTCCATCAGGGTGAGGGGGCCCCTTTCTCTTCTCACACCTTCTGATTAAAGGTTGTATCTGGTGCTGTCCTTCAGACCCCAGCAACCTGAGCACACAGCAAGGTTTGCGTGTAGATTTGCAATTGAGAGCATTTGGCAAATTCCCCACTGACTCTCCAGTTCTGGCTTCATCAGGGTAGGTGGCTTAAGCTGCATCCAGCATGGCCTCTTGAAAGAGGATTTGCTCGCCATTTCTGCTTAGCAATTATTCCAGCTCTTTTCCTCTGAGACTGAAAACCAGTTATGGAAATCAGATTTCTGCCTCTTCAAGTATGCAGACCCATGCTCCAAACCTCTTGTTAGTGATTGAATAATAAAGAGAAAAGAAGCCGAGAGGATGGAAGACATTTGCATTTCTGAACTCAATTTAAAGTTGGTTTAATTCACCCCAAACCAAGTGTAAAAATATAAGCAGTTCCTCATTAGATGCCAATTAGAATAAACTTCTCTAGAAAGACAAGGCTGAGGGTAGAGATACAGTATACAAACAGATGAGCTGCTAAGAATTGGGGTTTGGTGTTGCATGTATTGAGATGTTTTTCTATCTCCTTGTATCTAACAACATTTAATTTTTTTAGCATTTGCTATATATGCCTGTGGGAATCCTTCCATTTAACCCTTTAACAACCCTCAGCTCATAAATTACCTCTGGTAGCTAGCAATGTAGTTAAGTGACTCGCCAACGACGTGCAAGATACTGTGTCAGAGCTCCAGCTCCAGGATCCATTTTATAAAGTCTCCAAGAGGTTAAGTAATTCTCCCAGGTGGCAGAGCTGTAAAATAGCTAGAATAGGATCCAACCCCGGGGGGTTGTTCATATTTGTTCATCTCAGATAGGGTCCTAATGATGGACCAAAGAAAGGATTCCTTCTAATTGCAGCTTGGTGAACTAATGAGCTCCTTTGGTTTCCTTACGGGAGCGTGTATGAATTGATACGTGCAGGAAGATGGGTGGCTCAAGAAGAGGGGCGTCACTGAAAGAAACCCCACGGCATCACGGGTAATACTTACAGGGAAGTTGCATCAAGCCGTCCCGCTTTCAGTTTACCTTCTCTCTCCTATGTACTCTAGCGTCTTCCAACATCTGGACCCCTTCCATCACCACAAACTTAAGCATCACTTAATTGTGTTGCGTATTTCATTGTCAGGTCTACAGGGCCAAAGTCATCTCTGCTTCACGGTGGCTGATGGTCAGGTCTGGCCGTGTAGAGCCAGGAGGACACCAGCTTGCTCCCGTGGAATGGCTACCATGTGTTTTCTTTTTAAAATGATTCATAATTTTGGACTTGTATACAGTAAATTTTAATCCCTTTTATGCCCACTTACCTGTCTTCCCCACACCCCTTCACAAGCACCCTTCTTTCTTCCAAGAAGCCTTCCTCCCACTTTCATGTCTTTGTACGTGAGTCACTGGGGTTGATTGGCGCTGCCTGCATAAGCACGAATGGGAACTTCTTTACTGACACACGGGTTACTTTTCAGTTGTTACACCACTGAAGATGATATCCTTCCCCCTGCAACTGTTAGCTAGCCACATCCCTCAGTGAAGGGAGTCCCTCCTCTCCCCAGTGAAATAAAGTCAATGGCCCAATATTTTCTTGAACTGATTTTTATTATTAGAGAAATCTTTATACTCCAACTTGAAGTTTGAATTTTGAGTCTAATGTAAAATGAAACATAACTATTCTATTTTTCCAAAAATGCAACCAATTAGTCAGCCACAGTTAAAATGTTTGAAATAATTTAGGAAAAGAGAAATAAGTGTGCCTAAGATTTTTTAAGCAGAAAAGAAAGAACATAGCACAACGAAGGTATAAAGTGTACCATCATCAACGCGACAAGTTAATACAGCCCTCCCGTTTCTCTTCCTACATGGAAACATAACCCCAAAGACATGGAGGAATCTGAGCTGAGAAATCTTTTCTCAGACTGCTTAGATGAGTCTGGAACCCCACATCATCTTGAAAATGTGGGTAATATTAATCTTTGTCTCCTGAGGGGGCTAAAAGACTTAAATAAGTCAGTCTACAATCAGGATAATAATTAAGCAGGCCCAGACACACACACATGTGCATACACACAGTGCATTTTATAAATATGCCAAATATTAGAAGTTATAATAACTGCATGGTGGAATTATAAAAAAATTTATTTTTGTATATAAATGTTCAAATTAAAAATTTTCAAATTGCTATTTATTTTTTATAGGCAGAGGGTAAAGTTAGTAATTTTTTAAAAGTCAGAGACTTTACTGTTTCACTAATGTTGACACAAAGTAGCACGCAGCTTCCGCACTGCTTCAGGGTCTTGGAGAACCTTCACTCTCCTCCGTGGAAAGCCAGCATCTCATCCAAACCCTATGGCAATACAGGGAACTGCAGAGTAAGAACTCAGTAAAGGAATCTTTAAATAACAATTACAAGTATTTGACCTTATGAAAACAAGAGGCAATAAATGTAAATACCTCCCAGGTAAATCATTTCATCAAGTCCCTGCGCACAGTGAGAACTGGGAATGTGTTAGGTTGCATTATAATTTCTAATTGGATTTTGAAGTCAGTTCAGGAATGGGCCTAGGAACCAGGCTAGAAATCAATCCTCAGCTCACACTTCCTTGCCTTGCTGGGAATGTTGCCAAATGGAGTCTTCATGACATAGGCTTTCATGTGTCTAAATTAGAGGGCCAGCCAGGGACCTGAGACCCAGGTACTTTCTTATACATGAGGAAATGTCTAGTTAGAAAGCTGATTATTCAAAATGATGCATTTCTCTTGCTCAGCTTCCCAAGGCTCTGATGAAATTAATGAAGCAGGATTTATCTGCGTTCCCTCAGAGATGATGGATGGACACTCCAGCTGTGTATAACTAGGGAAGGAGCTAGAAGAAAGGCTCACTATGTTTCATATAAGCAAGAGTCTGCCACAGCCTTGTAATTGCTGGTATTCAGAAAGACAATCCAGAGAAGGAAGGAAGGATGAGGGTAGTAGTTTCAGGGACCTGATATTCTTCTAGAAAACAGTGTTGTAAGAAAGCAGAGACTGAAGGAACAAAACCCAAACGGGTCTCTATCTGAGATACTTCACGATACAAACCTGGCCCAGGAACTGTCCCTGACAACACTGTGAAAACAGGGACTTCAAAGGACAAACTGAGCTGTGTCCAGGCTGTCCAAAACTTTCAAGTTATCTTTAGTCTGAGGAGCCCTGTAGGAATCACAAGGTTGAGCACAGCCAATCAAATTTAACCATGAGCTTGGACCTCAGAATTGCTGCACGTATACTCAGCCCCAGCCCAGACTTAAACACTGAGCAATCAGAACTGCTCTCATCTACATGGTGGGAACCAACACCAAGAAGAAAGTAGAATCAAAATAAAAACCATGGCAGAATTCCTAGCATCTCAGGAATGGCAGTCCTGTTACTGTCCTGCTGAGGCTTCCTTGCTGTATCTCATATCTACTCTGTTCTGCCTTGGGTGAATTTTTCCACTGCCCATGACTCTAACCCACCACACTGGGTGGCCCTGATAGGGAATGGGGAGCTTCAGCTCTGAGTTGTGGACAGGCTCAGAGTTAACAGTACCTGGTTAGGGTGACAGCTTGTTCTCTGTCCTATGGTGCATGTTTATCACTACCCTTAAAGATGAGCCCTCTGGCCCCTTATAGCCTTGGGACCCTCTGAGGACTCCATTGGCAATCAGAGGCATTTGGCATTTGACAGTTTCCAGGGATGGCTATTCTCTAGTGGAACCTGAACGCCTCCCTAGACTCTGCAGGAGAGAGGACCTAGCCTTTCTGTAAATCTTTCCTTCCAAGGACCCACCTCTCCTGGAGCTAATCACCACTGATCCCGATCACACTACTCAGCAAACACCTCTAAAGAACAAATACCTCCTTCTGCCTAAAGAGGCCCAAATGAGGAGGCCAGTGGAGATCCAGACACTCTCAAAGTGCAGGTTTCCTCCTTCCTTTCTAGCCACACCCAGACAGAAGCCAAACATCACTTTTAACCCAACCCATCATAAAGCACTTCAAGTCCTCACCATCACCTTTGACCTAATGGTAGCAAAAGCACAGTATTTAAATTACTTATTGTACCCTTAAGGGAAAAAAAAACCTGCATTTGCTCATTTGTTCAGTGATTCTCTTGGGGAAGATGCTGCTCCCACAATAATACATAAATAAATATAACACAATAAATATAGAAATTTGTGTATGGCATGGCATAATGGCATGCTTTAATGTTTAATAGAATAAAAAGCAATAATAAAACCTGCTAATGACACTAAACTGAGAGAGAGAACCCTGGGCCCCACTGAACATCCTGCCCTGTTTTACTCCAGTTTGGCCAAGGATATACATACATAAATATAGCAACTGGACCCAGAGAATTCCAAAGACTTTCACCATCCCGGAAGCCCACCTTTACCAGCTAGACCTCTTCGGACAAAAACTTAAAGGCTAGACGAAGAACCCTGAAGTCCTTCTGTGAAAGAAAGTTAACTTAGTACAAGGGATAAAATACAACCTTCACTATTCAATAACCAAGCAGGACCAGATGCCTAAGAAGCAAAGGGAGAAACAAGAATTTAACAAGCAACAAGTGTAACACTTGTCTACTGTTATGCCCATGGTGGGATGCTGGGATGCTGGTATGTTCTTGGCTGTCTCCTTGATGATACTGCTGGGCTCTCCATGTATCGCCACCCTCCATCTTGGATGGTCAGCGATGGCTACTCCCATGCTTCTTGAGGACTCACTCTGGGCTGCTACAGCTATGGCCAGCTAGGATAATTTAAACAAGACAATGAGAATCCCAGTATCTACCTCCAGAATAATACAGGATAGCTGGGCTGATATTTTACCCCTTCCCTGCTTAAACAAGCTATGGCCGCAGAGACTGCCAGCCAACTTCCTCAGACTGAGTTAGTTATTCTGTGGGAGTGGATGCAGAGAGAAGCCCACTATCAAGAGACCCAAAGAGGAACAGGTTCCTGTCCAGGACTGACCACAGTGAAAGACCCATCCAAGAAGGTCCTTAACAAAAGCACTAAAAAACAAAGACGATCTGAAGAAGGTTATTAGGCACATCCAACTATCAGGGGCATCAAGTCTACCTGAAGTTCCGGGGAGGGGGTTTAGCAGCAGTTATGACTGAGCTTAACCAATCAAAATTAACCACAGCCTTGTACCACAGTGCCAATGCCCCAGTCCCAGCCCATGTCTGACCAGTCATAGCTCTCCTCAGTTGTATGACAGGAAGTGAAACCACCACAGTCCACTGTCATGGGGCAGTTTATTCTTCTCTTGCTACCCTCACTTACTGTTCCTTTGCAGCATGATCGAGCAGCTTGTCTTACTCCACTTTAATCTGGCCTTGGTGAACCATTTGACTGTCCACAATTCCAACTCATCACAATGAAAAATATGTTTTCCAGGCACTTACATCCTGCTAGGGCCTCAGAAGACTGAGGAGGAAAGAACAGTAGCTCCATGACTTGAGTCAGTTTCTTGACCTCTTGGAATTCACTTCACCCATCTGCTCAGTGACATCCCTTACAGCACATCTGTGAAGACTCATGAATTAGACGCTACTAGGGCCACAGTTGCTCTAAGAATTTTTAATGGAGTTCTAATTTTAGAACCTTCATTAAAATCTGGACACTGACTAATGTGCTATCTGAATCTTTTAACTGGAGAAAATGTTTTCATTTGACTGTTAAAGTTCAGGTTTAGTGACAAACATCTACACAAGCCTGTAAATATTCAGGTCAGTCAGACTATAACAAGTTCCAAAAGGCCAAGAGAGAGAAAGAAAGCTTTGCCTGCTCCAAGGATTAAGTATTTATTTAGGGGCCAGGTTTGCAGTGGTTCCCAGCGGTGGAGAAGTAAAGCCCCCGGCTGGCAGTTCTCATGGTTGGCACAGCACTTCCTGTAGTATATGTGTGCTTACTGTGACCACAGAACCTTCAGGGACCAGATGCATCTAGAATCGCTGCATGCTTGTTTCATTAAGCTCTGTGTATATACAAATCTAAGCCTTAACCCTACCAGGCTGGGAAGATCTTAACTACCATTGTTCTCCTACCTCTCTGAGTCCTTTTAAGGAGAATTTTAAGGTACCCAGAAGACAGAGAAGGTCCTCTGACTCCACACCCCCAGCACCATGATTATACAGCTAACAATAGCCTCTGGTCCCTCAGAGAAGTTCTGGGCTCAGATGAGAGCAAAAACATTCTAAGGCAGAGAGCCGGTACCCTGAGTCCGCTTGGGATTTTGCTGCTATGGTCCTGGACCTCCAACTGAGTCCACAGGCTGTAAAAGCAGACAATGCATGAAGTGAGTGTGGCTGTGTCCCAGTGACTCTGTATTTATGGGTTCTAAAATCCAACTTTTATTAAAATGTTCACATGTCACTGAACATTCTTTGTTTAACTTTTTAACAAACATCCCAGTACACAAGCCATAGACCATGGTCTCCACTAGGCACACATACAGGAGCTGAATGACCTGTGTTCTATGTTTGACCTCAGAGAGACCTCACGTGAAGGACAAAAGGCTTCTATTCAGTCACTGGTTTAACAAATCCTCAGAACATGACCACTTCCCATCCCAGATTGCTAGGGACCTAGGAGTGTCCCAGGAGATGGGGTTTTGAACAAACTACCACGTCTAGGTACTAGGCAATGAAGGTTTGGGAAAGAAGAAGAAAAAGAAGGAAGAGGAGGAGGAGGAGGAGGAGGAGGAGGAGGA
>LOEQ01005495.1:1545-19087 GCA_001685075.1 Bramus lutescens | reverse complement strand
CAAACCAAATAAAGCATGGCTAGGAACTCATTGATCAAGGAGAAGGCTAGTCAGGCAGCATTAGTCTGCCGACTGCCAAGGATCATCAGAGGGCATCGCTCCAGGAAGCTCTCACCCCTCACCTGACGCCGGCTCCCACCATAGAGACATTCTGTCACACAGGTGCTGGCGTAGGCGTGGCAACCTTCTGAAACTGAGAAGCTTCTGTAAGGCAAAAGACATAGTAAGAAAAATGGCTGCCAACTGGGGGGAACTGGGACTTCTATGTAAAAAATAAGCTAATTAATTAATTAAAATAAAACTATCTTCATTTACCCCACATCAGACAGAGGACTAATCTCCAAAATATACAAAGAACACAAGAAACTAGACATCAAAATACCAAATAATCCAATTAAAAATGGGGTACTGATCTAAACAAAGAGTATTTAACAGAGGAATGTCAAATGACCAAGACACTTAAGGAATTGTTCAACATCCTTAGCTATCAGAGAAATGCAAATAAAAATGACTCTGAGACACCATCTTACACCTGTCAAAATGGCTATGATCAGAAACACCAATGATAGCTTATGCTGGAGAGGATGTGGAGTAAGGGGAACACTCCTCCATTGCTGATGGGAGTACAAACTTGTACAGCCACTTTGGAAATCAGTATGGTGGTTTCTCAGGAAACTGGGAATCAATCTACCTCAGGGCCCTGTGGATGGATGCTTAAAAGAAATCCCACAGTAGCTCAGAATTGAGAAATAGATGGCTATTTATTTAGGGGTAAACCAACAAATCAGAATCCTCTGAACAGAGACCAGAAAATGAATCCCACAACCAGAACAGAGAGGCCGAAAATGAGGCTGAACACATGATCTATATTGGTATATATAGTATAAGAGGCCATGCCCCAATGGGCGGGTAACCACTAGCTGTAAGACTTCTGACAGCAGGACACAGCAGTACCACTCTTGAGCATATACCCACTGGATGCACACACATACTGCAAGAACATTTGCTCAATTATGTTATTAGCATCATTGTTCATATTAACCAGAACCTGGAAACAACCTAGATGCACCTCAACTGAAGAATGGATAAAGAAAATGTGGTACATTTACTCAATGGAGTACTACCCTGCTGTGAAACTAATGACATATTGAAATTTGCAGGCAAATGGATGGAACTTGAAAGAAAAAACTGTTCTGAGTGAGGTAACACAGACTCAGAAAGACATTGTATGTGCTCACTCTTAAGTGAATATCAGACATAAAGCAATGGATAACCAGCCTTCTATGACCCCACAGAATGTAGGTGACAAGGAGAACCCTAAAATAAATATACATGGATGCCCCTGGGAAGAAGAAATAAACAAGAACTCCTGAGAAAAATTGGGAGCATGGGAGTGGGGGAGAAAGAAGGAAGGGTGGAAGGAGAGGGGGGAAGGAGAATGGAAGTGGAAGAGAACATGAGGGAATGGGATGACCAAAATGAGGGAAGGACAGAGAGGGAGAGCAGGGAAAGAGATATCTTGATTGAGGGAGCCATTATGGGGCTAGCAAGAAAACGGGCACTAGAGAAATTCCCAGGAATCCACAAGGACAACCCCAGCTAAGACCCGAAGCAATAGAGGAGAGGGTACCTGAACTTTCCTTCACCTGTAATCAGATTAATGACTATCTTAAATGTCACCATAGAACCCTCATCCAGCTATTAATGGAAGCACATACAGAAATCCACAGCTAGCACTGGGCCAAGCTCCCACGGTCAAGTTGCAGAGAGGGAGGAGCGATAATATGAGCAAAGGGGGAAAGACCATGATGGGGACACCCACAGAAACAGCGGACCTGTGCTAATGGGAGCTCACTGACTCTGAACTGACAGTGGGGGAACCTGCACAGGCCCAAACTAGGCACTGTGAATGTGGGTGACAGTAGTGTGACTGGGGCCACTGGCAGTGGGACCAGGATTTATCCCCAGTGCTTGCACTGACTTTTTGGAACCCATTCTTTTTGGATGGATGCCTTGCTCAGCCTAGATACAGGCCTTGGCCCTGCCTCAAAGTGATGTACCAGACCTTGTTGACTCCCTATGTTAAACCTTACCCTCTCTGAGGACTGGATAAGTGGTGGGGTGGGTGGAAGGTAGGAGGAGTGGGAGAAGTGGATAGAGAGAGAACTGGCATTTGGTATGTGAAATGAGAAAAGATTGCTTTAAAAAATAAATTAATAAAAAAATTATGTGGTTAAGTCTCAGCACTGAGTAGATGGCAAGGTTTTAAAGTATGACCACCGGCCATGAAATTTATCTTTAAATTAAAGCTACACTAATGACATACACTAATTTGGGGAATGGGGTAAATGGAGAACATCCCCAAATATATTCAGTGAACTAATAAGCACCTTGTACTAGTTTCCTGGAAATAAACAGGCTAATAAAGTCTTGTTACACAGGCTAAAGGGGACTACTCACTGTTGTAAAGGGATGTGTGTACATCTCTTATGGAGACAGGAAGATGTTTGAGACAATCAAAGACTTTGTGTTTGCTTTGCTCGAAAATGGTTTTTCATACATTGAGGTGTGACTTTAGTCCATACAACTACTGACTTATCTGTAGTAAATTGAAACTACGGCACCTACAAATTTATAGACACCAGGGTGCCCTGCAGAATTCAGGCTCCAGTGTGAAAGATGTCTCTTAGCACTGGGGAAACTGTTTAACCTGCATGTGAAAAGTAAAATGAAAAGCAAAACACTGCACACCAAGAACTGAAAAGCAAAGCTACAAATCTCCTTATGCAAAGCTAAGGAAACCAGAAAAGAACAGAGCACTCTAAAGGGGAAGAAAACAAAAGTTGATGACCCAGATTCTACGTGAGCAAAAGCACTCTCTATAATTAAGGCAAACTTCATGTCTTCAGGTTTAAAAATAAAACCTTTACCAAAAGCCATTGCGAGTGGAGACTAAGGAAGTGTTGGGGCTGGGGGGAAAACAGTCACGAATAGAGGACACTCCCAAAAAGAAGGAAGATCATCAAGAACAAAAGTACTGAGCTCTGCAAGATAGAGAGCAACACCTCAGCATTGGGGGTGCAGTCCTAGGGGCAGGGGGATTCCTGGGGTGCATTAGCATGCTGTCTAGTCAACGCACAGTGACTATCATGATAAATGAGGTAAAGTCAGAGCATTTCTCCACAATCAGGTGTAGTAAAGAGGGAGCCACTTGTTGGTTCTCAGACCCAAAATAATCACACAGAAACCATATTATTTAAACTGCATAATCACACAGAAACCATATTGCTTAAACTGCCTGGCCCATTTGCTCTGGCTTCATATTGACTAACTCTTACATATTAATTTAACCCATTTCTATTAGTCTGTGTATCACCACGTGGCAGTGGCTTACCAGCAAATTTTTACTCTGGCGGAGTCTCCATGGTTTCTCTGTAACTCTGCCTTTTTTTCTCTCAGCATACAGCCTAGCTTTCCCCACCTAGTTCTGTTCTTCCCTGCCATAGGCTCAAAGCAGTTCTTTATTCATTAATCAATAAAAGCAACACAAAGGCAGAAGGACCTCCCACATCAATCAGGAACATGACAAGGATGTCTACTCTCTCTTCCTGTTTAACATACTGCTTCCATCTTAGCTAGAGCAGGAAGATTAGAGAAGAAGATAAAGGGGCTACAAATTGGAAAGAAAGGAGTGAGAGCATTGTCATTTGCAGATGATATGGTTCTATACATAAAAGACCCTAAGGTCTTGACCAGAAATCTTGTACAACTGAAGCCTTCAGCATAGTAAGTAGCAGAACACAAAATTAACACACTGCATCAGTAACCTTTTATATACCAACTACAAACATATAAAATACATATTCTAACTGTTTCTAAGTTCATTGAGTTGTATAGCCTTTAGGTCTGATTGATTTTGGGGTGTGGTGTTTTTGTTTATGTTGAAGTTTTTGTAACAAACTTTATAAAAATTTTAAAAAGGAATGAACTCAGAGAAACAATCCTACCCACAACAGCCTCAAGAAATATCTCGGAATAAATTTAACAAAGGAAGCAAAAGTCTTGGGCAGTAAAAACATTTAGACACCAAAGACAGAAACTGAAGAGGATAGCAGAAGAAAGAGAAACCTCTCATGTTCATAGATGGATAGGATTAACATTGTGAAACTATCCATCCTACAGGTTCAAGGCAATCCCCACCAAAATTCCAATATAGTTCTTTAAAGAAATTGAAAACAAAGATCTCCAACTTTGTAAGGAACACAAAAGACCCAGGACATACTAAACCATCCTGGCCAGTAAAAACCTTGCCAGAGGCATCACCATCCCTGATTTTAAATTATGCTACAGACTTCCATGGCTACCAAAGAATCAGTTGCTATTCTCATGGATCTGCTTTATAAGGTAGAGAGATGCTGGGAAGTGTGGGTAACAACTCACAATTAAACCTGATCCCCACCCTGCATCCACAGCTTTCTGGATGTTGCTGAAGCATGTGCAATACCCCAAGCACCAATAGGCAGGCCTGACCTGTCCCTTTTTCAATCACATTGCTTGTGATTAATCTGTTTACTATTTTTATCTCACCTTGGTTTAACTTTGGTAAGTCATAGGAATTAAGAAATTCATCCATTTATAGATTTTCCAGTTTAGTGGAATAAGTTTTTGAAGTATATATGCCTTTACAGCCACCCCATCCCTGAGCTCTCACTGGTACATATCCCCCCTTTCAGCTCTAGTTTTATTGATGGGTCTTCTCTCTCTTTCATCGGTTAATTTGGCTAAAAGTTTATCAACCCTGAGATTTAACTCTACATTTTGTGGCTGGGCATCTAAAGTTCAACATTTCCCACCAGCTTGCAAGCAATAAGAAGGAACCAGAAATTTGTTTTAAATTTCCACCCCAAAAGAGCTGAGACCCAGGTCTCAGAATTCTACCAGATTTTTAAAGAACGAAAACAGATGCTTCTCAAAGAGAAGAAGAGGCACTTCCAAACTCTTGTTGTGGTGCTAGCACTACAGTGGTACCCAAACTAGATACAAACACAGGAAAGGAAGCTATAGATTCTTTACTTAAATATTAACCTCAATATAGTAGGTCAGCCCTGCTCTGTGTTCTCTTGTGGTTTCCATTTTGCTTTGATAGGCTTCCCCCAAGGAATACAGGCTGGTCTGGCATTGTGGGCATCTTTGCCTCAGGCCCCAGAGTGTAGAGATTATTTCAGGTTGCCCATTGGCATTTCTTTACCTCCTTTTCTTTTTATTATGTATAGGAGGAGGCCACTTATTCGTCCTGTCTGCCCAGCACCAAAATAACCACAGAGAAACTATATCAATCAAATCACTTCTTGACCCATTAGCTCTAGCTTCTTATTGGCTAACTCTTACATATTAATTTAACCCATTTCTATTAATCTGTGTATCGTCATGTGTCAGTGACTTATCGGCAAAGTTTCAGCATGTCTGACTCTGGTGGCAGCTCCATGGCTTCTCTCTGACTTTGCCTTCTCTCTCCCAGCATTCAGCTTAGTTTTCCCCACCTACCTTAGTTCTGCCCTGCTATAGATCCAAAGCAGTTTCTTTATTCATTAATGGAAATCACAGCACACAGAGGGAAATCACACATCAATTATGCCTTTGAACAGAGCATCCCTCCAGTCAGTCCCTTGTCTTCATTGTGTTGTCTTCAATTCACTTTGCCTTTCTCTGTTCTCCCCCTCCAACATCCTCAGACCAGCTCTGCATCAGTGCCCCAGCGACAAATACTCTCATACACACAGTGCCATCTATGCACCCATATCACCCCAACCCCAAACTTTTGGAGGTGAAGAGACAATTGTTTGGACTTAGGCTGTATTTTCATAGCAGGCATATCAATGTTGCTTCTATAGATAATATTCTACTCTCAGAGTAGTACTGCAGACCAGACTTGATGCTCTGAGCCATTAGGCTGAGTATCTTACAACTGATGCTCAGTCAGAGACAAGTGACATCTTTTTTGTTGCTTTTTTTTTCTTTGAAATTTAACATTTTATTGATTCTTTGGGGATTTTACACCATGCCTCTTTACCCTACTCATCTCCCCATGCCTTCACAGTCAGTCACCCTCTGACCTTGCAACCTCCCCACCCCCAAGATAAAACAAAATAAAATTTAAAAGAAAAAGACAAATCTTGTCATGGAAACTGTAATGTGATACAGTCCTTTAGTCCATACAGCTTTATTTACGAGTGTCATCACAATTAGTCACAGGTTTGAGACCTCTGGTTTATGCAATGGTCTGGTTTGAGGCCTCTGGTTTCTGCTACGCTATGATACTGAGCCCTCACTCGGCCTCCTCTTGGATATCCTGTTGTTGTCCTGTGTCATGGAGATCCTGCAACTTTAAGTCTATGGGACTCACCCCTCCCCTTTACATGCTCCAGCAGATCACAGATGGGGTGAATGTTAGAATGAGCCAACTCACAGCCCTGGACCTAGGCCTGGATGGTTGCTGTGTTGGTTAGCCCATCAGTTCTCCCTCATCCTCACCACTCTGGTGAGCTCTTCAGCACCACCCCAGCTAGCTCACCCTATGCAGTAAACATCATGGGGTAGGGCCAGTTTTTCTGTTCTCATGTTCTTAGGACCAGCTCACCAGCACTTATACCACCAGGGCCAGCTCTACTGTGTTGCTCAGGCAAGGTAGAAGGCCTGTTTTCTTGAGTTATGTTGCTGGGGGGAGGGGCAGGGTCAGTTCTGTCACCTGCCACAGATGACAAGTGGGAGGGGCTCTGTACCTCCCTGTTTCCACCATGGGGCAGATGAGGGGGGCAGCTCTTCCGCTCTTACAACCTGAGGGCAGGCTCACCCATACACACCCCCTCCAGCAGGGCCAGCTCTATGACCCTCATGATCCAGGGGTCAGCTCTCCTGCCTGCCTTAGGGGTGAAGGGCAAGCTAGAAGCAGCACTCTCTGGCCCATGCAACAAGTGATATCATAATAGTACTCTAATCTAGTCCCATTTGAACATCACTAACAGTTCAACTGAAAGACAATCAATGGCCTGATCCCATATGCCCAAGTACCAATGCAGAAAGACACGAAACACATAATATTAAAACAATATGACTCCCAAAATGAGTAGAAAATTCTACCGTAACTAACTTCAATTAAGGTGAGTTATATGACAAATAATGAAAAGCAATGATCATAAGAACATCCATTGAAATTAAGCATGACATGAATAGAGCGAGGAAATCAACTTAGAATATGAAATTGGAATTCAATAGATAGAGATGTCAAAAATTCAAACTGAAATGTTATAAGCAAAAGTTCAATAAGCTAAACTTTAAAAAACTTAGTAAGAATTCTCATCAGTAGAATTAGTCAAATGGAAGAGAGAATATCAGAGCTTGTCAGATAAACTAATAAGGAAGTCTGAATATAGCATTCAAGATCTATGGGACATCATTAAAACAAATCTACAAATTATGGGCATAGAAAAATAGAATAGTTTTCAGGTAAGCCACAGAAAACACATTCAATGAAACTACAAGAGAAAATGTCCCACCACTGAGAAAACCATTGGTCATCTATGTAGGAGAGCTATTTTAAACATCAAATAAAAGAAAAAAAAATCCCAGAAGATAAAGTTATCAGGTTGCAGTACAGCTAAAATGCCAGATATACAGGATAAAAAGTACATTAAAGATTGCAAAAGAGAGATTGCCAAAAAAGATGATAGCAAAAAATCATGTCACATATAATGGAAAAATCCATCAAAATAAGAGCATACCTCTCAACAGAAATTCTAAAAGCCAAGAAGGCATGGGTGATGCATGTCAGGCTGCGAAAGACAATAAAGCCATCCGATATCACTCTGCCCAGAAAGCTATCACTCATAATTGGGGGAGAAAGAAACATTTTCTGTGGTAGACATAAACGTGTGGCTACTGAGCCAGGACTCCAGAAGATAGCTTATGGAATCAATCATACACACAGAAGAGAAAGAGAAATATGTCCACAAAGACACAGGGAAGAATAGGCCATCTTCCTGGGTGGTAAATAAGCAAATGGAGGTTATGAATGAACCATATATTACAAAAGCAACAAAATGACAGGAATTAATATATAGATTTCAGTAACACTCTCATGATTTACCCAATCAAAATGGACAGGTACCAGATTGGTTTTGTAAATGGTCTTTTTTGCCAAAGAAATATCTCATGACAAAGAAAAGCCTTGGGGAAAAGAGATGAAAATGGTTTCCAAACCCATGAAACTAGAAAGCAATCAAGTGCATGGAATTTAGCATCTGAAAAAAATAGATTTCAAATCAAAATGGGTGGGAAGAGAACTTTCAAAGTGTACTAAAATTTGTCATGCCTCACTGGGCCTTCACTGTGCTGCATTGTGACGTCACAGTGATCCATTTTGCCTCCATAATACTTACATGTTCCATCACCACGCCCAGTTTCACCATCTCAGTGCTGAATCTTGTCAAGCAACACTCCTTGATCCAACGCGATCTTATATCGTATCATCATTTCTCTGGCTAGCTACCTAGGAGTGGGATTGCTAGACCAAATGGTAGCTTCAGTTTTTGCTTTTGTGTTTGCTTTTCTAAGTGCAGTCCTATTGTTTTCCATGGCCAGCTAATTCACACATCCATCAAGTGTGCAAGGACTCTATTTTCTTCATATCCTGCCAGTGCTTGTCACCTTTTTGTCTGGTAGAAGGCAGGTGTGGGGATGGAACTATTAAGATCTGCCTAGTTTTTGCTTTTTAAAAGAAAATGTTTATTTTGTGTGTGGGTGTTTCACCTGCATGTGTATCTATGCACCACACTTATTCGGTGCCTGGGGAGGCCAGAAGATGGCATTGGATCCCCCTGGAACTGGAGTTACTGATGATTGCGAGCTGCCACGTGGGTGCTGAGAACTGAACCCCGGTCCTCTGGAAGAGCAATTGGTGCTCTGATCTGTGAGCCATACCTCTGCCTAGCTTTAGATACCACAAACTCCTGTCCTTACCGAACTGTCCTCCACACGGCACACGAGGTCTCATAAAATGTTATACTGTAAGAGGCTGTCGTGGTGGTGGTGGCAGTCCCTTGGCCACCCTAGACCAATGCTAAGCTGGGTCATAGTTGAGTCTTACAGAAACAAGGACATGAACATTCTCGGGGACATGCCAAGGCCCACACCACGTGATGTAGTAGGGATGCCGTCTGAAACACAAATCTTTTCACTGAAGTGTAGGCATCTGCCTGGCCCTGACGCAGATCTGGAGTCTCGCTTGAAAGTATTGGTCTGGCAACAGCTGTGCTGCCTGTGACTGGGGGATGACTGATGGATACAATCCTCTGACCTCATAAGCTAATGCTAAGCTATGCTGCCCCTAGGGGTGGGAGGCCTCACCTTTTTGTGCAACCTCAAAAAGGGAAGAGCTATACCCTGGGATTCCCCAGGACTGGAAACAAGATCAGTCTTGTAGCACACGTCTGTGTCCACCTGACACCAGGGCCAGTACTAAGGTGTTGTCTATGAGGCCAGGTCTGTTTATTAGGCCATCTGTTTCTTTTGGGTGCTGAGTTTTACCCAAAGGGACCGGTCATCAGTTGTTAAGAGAAAGCCCCTTACTGGTTTTTGGCTTCCTAACAGGGTAGAATTCTGCTTCCATTTTACAAATCAAGGGTTGTATTGTAGCTAGCCACCTGACCTGAGGCTGTCCATGTGGATTCTCTAAATAAATGTGAAAGTAATCATTAGAGGACATTGGCTGTGTGCCAAGAAACATGTGATCCTGACATGGAACACCTCCCACCTCCAAGACTGCCCCGTCCTGCTTCTAAGACAGTTAAAATCGCCGCTACCAAGAGGACTGGCTATGGAGGACTTGGAAAGACATATTGCACAACAGCAACAAAAACTGTGTTTCTATGAATCTCACTTGAGGAAATCCTCCAAACTGACCACATTGTGCTGAGCACCCAACATCCAATACTGTAGATGATGCAGAAGAAGAAAAAACAATATTTGATAAATGACTTTATTTTCTTATTACACTGAGTTACTTATGGGCATTTTTGTACAAATACATAATGTACTTTGAGCATGTTTACCCTATGGCCTGATCTCCTTTTCTTTCTTAGATGAAAAATATAAGAATCCCATTGCTCCAGGCATAGTGGTCAGTAGTGATCCACTCATCAGGTACAACCAATGTCCCCTTAGATAAATGTGTCACATCGTTGTACAAGGCAGTGGTAAAGCAAAGAGGAGGCTCCTTGGAACCTCCTCTTTCACAGAATTATGTTGGTTCATGTATTGTGTTTATGTTGCAACATAAAAATCAAGTATATTTGCTACATTTCTGTTCCATGCATATGAAATCCTAAACATTTTACAGATGTGTGCCCACTCTGTCTAAAAGAAGTTTTATGAAACTGATTTAGTCAAAACCATTTTATGGTCCAGGAAACTGGAATCATACACCCAAAACCACACACCCAGGACCCGGACTAAACCTATAAAAGGGTCCTCATGTAAAGCTAACAGACGTAGAAAGGACTAGAAGTTAGGAAAGGGCAAGGAGGAAAGGCCTTCGCAGTCCTTGGGGCTTTTCCCATGGGAGGACAACCTGAAGATGAAAATCTCATTGTCATTGGTGTACAAGGGGGAATCTGAGCCGTGAGGGCCTAAGAGGGGGAACACAGTTAGGAAGAGAAGATCACAGGCCAGTGTGTATGTTTGCTATCCCTCCTGCAAAACAAACAAAAAATAATAATAATAATTGTCACAGGCTTGATGCTTTGAGCACATTCAAATTTGCTGAAGTTGAGGATTAAAGTCAAGCTGTCAACACAGCTACACGACTTCTGGGACCTTTAAGGAGTAATCTATCTTTCTCTTCTTCTAGCTTCTAGCAATTACATAGCTCAGCTCATGGCCTACTCCCCACAAGGGCCTCCCTCTAGCCAATTTTACAGTCTGGATATGAGGCACTAACCCCCCCACACACACACACACCAAGGCTTATGTATTGAAGGCTTTACCCTGAACTGCTACCATTGGATTAATCATTGATGGGCTTATGAGATAATGGACTGTTAGAAGGTGAGTCCTGATAGGAGAAAGTAGTTCACTAGGGATATGTCCTCTCTCTCTCTCTCTCTCTCTCTCTCTGTGTGTGTGTGTGTGTGTGGTCTGTATTTTCACAGCACACAGCAGTGACCTAGACAAGCACATACTGAACTCTGTGAAACCATGAGCCAAAAGAAATATCTGCTTTGGGGGGGGGTTCTCAAACAGTGGGTCACAGAAATGAAAATCTAAGTAGCACAATCACATACCCATCTCTGGCCCTCCTGTCTCTCTCATACTACTTAAGCTCCGTGGTGATTGTGCCCGGTCCCATAAACAGTCAAGAAATACCTCTATATCTCAAGACCCTTAGTGTCATCATATCTGCATAGATACTCTCACCGCATAAGAGTGTATCCACAGGAATAAGGACTTGAATATCTCTGAATGACCACTATTCTGAATAACCATTATTCTGTTTCACATGGCCAAGATCCAAGTTCTGAAGAGCATTCCTATTATTTAAAATCGGCAAGCCTTGGGACATGAAAAAGAATGACTTCCAAAGCATCTGCTATCCCTGACATCTTCAATTTCAAGGGTATCAGCTTCAGTTAGAGCTGCAGTGTCAAGGGAAGGTTTGGCTTTCCCCCCTCCTTGCCCGTTTTTGATCTCCTTCACCAACTCAAGAGGAAGAAGCTATTTGGGGTAGGAATCCCTTGAGGTAGCTCAGGGATCTGCATTGGGGGAGGGTCTACAAAGCCCAGAATAATAAAGCAATCACTTTCCTTGATTCATCCCTCTTCAGAGAAAAGCAGACTTGTTTTGTAGGTCTGCCTGCCTCACTGAAAGGGATGCATCCCTTTGAGGTTTTCCATGTGGGCGCCTCCCACAGCTTCTCAAAGGCCTGGCTGGCTTTCTAGCAGATGACCTAACAGGACTAGGAATTGTTTGTTCAGGTTGCTTCACAGACTCAGAGGTTACAGTTCATGCCCAGTTAGCTCTATTGTTCGTGGGCCAATGGGAGAAGGGGATGGCAGGCCAGAGCATTTGACTGGAGGAGGCTGTATATTTGATGAGGCAATGGCTGAGGCCCACCTGGGAATGTCGTTAAGCGAAACTGATCAAGTGGATGGAGAAACAGGCGCAGTTACAGGATATTCTTGTTCTGCCCTTTTGCAGCCTGCCAATTACTGCTACTGGGGAATCAGGCCTCTCCTAAAGAAGAGCAAATGAGACCAATTTTGCAAATTAATATTGTTAATCCAGAGAGAGAGAGAGAGAGAGAGAGAGAGAACAATTCCAACATTTTGAGCCAAAATTGAAGCAAGTTTTATTTAAATATTAAATACTAACCAAGATGGATTTTGGTCAGGAAGACTCCCTGGAATTCCGAGATGAATGGCCCCAAGAAACATACTGCAGACCTATTTAAGGACAAATCTGAACAGCAATCATATTTTCCAAGAGGCTTTGTAATTTCCAAAGAACTACAAGTCCCAACATTCCAGGAGGTTACCTGGTTCCTTGGGCATGTAGGGCTTACAGGTTAACTTTGGGTGTTACATTGTTCCCCGCTGACTCACAGGGGACAGTCAGTCAGTCTTTGGTCTCTGCTGCAACCCTTGTACTGTTCCAAGTGGACATGAGGACTTAGCATGTCTCAGGCGGGAGAGAGGTAGGTACGAGGAAGCCAGCCACAGCATACGTGAGCTCGTGGGGTTTGCAAATGGCCACCAGCCAGTCCTTGTGATGAAGCTTGGCAATGGTCAAAAACCCATGTCCTCTATCACCAGGCCCTCGTGTGACCTCTGGACTTTGTTTCTTGGTTCATGATTTCTGAGCACACACCATGGAAAGGTACACTCACAGGGAGTCTGAATATTCTGGAGAGCTTGGTTTATTACTGCCTGGCCTTCTCTCAAACCTCAAAGCACAGACGTTAGTACTTTTAATCCCTATTTCACGGGGGTTAGAATATATTAAGCAATGACTAATGAAAAAAATGAAAGACGAGAGAAGTGATAGTCAGAGGTTGAGAGAGATCAGAAAAACAAGCAGGCAAGGTGTTCTTGCTGCCATTTTCCAAGCCAAACACAAACTTGTCAGGGCATACACTGGGCATCTTAGTGTGGATTTGCCTGAAAATGAAGAAGGGGAGGGAACCTGAAAAGAGGTACAGACTGTTTGTAAATAGTCTAGCCCTGAAGCCAGACAAACCTCCGTACAAAAGGTGCCAACCAAATCATCCAGTGGCCTTGGCTGATGGCTTCACAGCCCTGAACTTTGACTCCCTCGTGTGTAAAATGGGGCAGCAATAGTGACCGTCTGGGATTTCTCTGAGGAATGAAACTTTGCCTCATGAAAAATGCTGGCTTGTCACTCTTGCCTGGTTTTCAGTGCCGTTGAGTCTTTTCCACCATCCACCTCATTCAAGCGCTCTCTTGGTTATATCTGAGAGCTTGCCATGTATCAGGGCAAGCTCAGGAATTACTGTAGAAAGCCAGAGGAATATTTAACAGGCTGACACAGTTAATACGAATGATAGCGAAAGCATGCAGCGAGCATTTACTGGAGACACCATGCACTCCAAATGCTTTCTATACATTTAATGCTCTCACACAGTGTGATGATTCCGACAGGAAAGGAGACAATATAAAGAGACACTTGGACCCTGTGTCTATCAAACTATAAACAAAGTGGACACCAAAGAATACAATTTCCCCCATGCTGGGAAAAGGAAAAGATTGAAGCCTGGTGCCAGCCCGTGGAAGAACTCAGCTCCCAGGAAGAGAGAGTTCACACGTATCTGACAGTTTTTTAGACCACCTTTCAGAAGAGACCCCAATGACAGGCCAACGGTGGGCAAGGCCACAGGGTTACCGGGATTCCTGTTACACACACCTCCTGTCCTATTACTTGAACCTCATGACAGATGCTGAATAGGGGTTAGCTTAGAAATGCAAGATGATTGAATTACAGAGCCCAAGGTCACAATGCCATGTGGCAGCCCCAGAGTGGAACCAGGGTATCTGTGCATAAACTGAGAACCTTTGACTAGTCACAAAGACAGAGAATGATCCCATATTTTCCCAGGCCTCTGCCAGGGTGCCAGTTAGCTTGTGCTCCATTTTGACATGATGTTGCCAACCAGTCTCCCAGCCTGCCTTTCCGGAATGACTCTCAGCACTGAACAAATCAGGGAAACAGATTCCTTTGCTAGATCAAAGCCGTGGCGGATCTAATTGAATGCTGGAAGTGGCGTGATTGCTTGGGAGTCGCTCAGGATGAATGGCTCTACTTGTCTTCATTTCAAAAATATCCCTTCCTGCCTGCAACACAGCCCTCGAGAACAGCCATCCTCTCCCCAGGAAATTAGCCAAAAAGAAATTTCCCAAGTATTTCCAGTCCTCCTCAAACCTATCGTCCCAACCAAACAAAATTAAACTCCACCTTTCTGGAAGGTGAGTCTTTTGCTAATGTGTGAACTTATAGACTGATGTTTAATTTCAAATCCCTAAATGTTGAGTGTATTGATCTTGGTAAGAATAAAGATGAATGCTTCTGAAGAAGCTAGACAGAGGGAAATAATCACGCAATCACAGGTAATATCACTAAAGAAGCAAAATAAATGTTTAATGAGTTGAAGACAGAGAAAATAAAGAGCAGCTGAAATGCATCTGAGTGCGCAGGGACGTGTGTGTGCGCACATGTGTGTATGCCTGTTTTTCTGAGCAGGGGGAAGGGAATGATGGAAAGAGATAGACAGGTTGACGGGTTTTCCCTTTTTCTTCTCAGCTATTCTGCTGAGAGAAAACAAGAAATTTTCAGAAACCTGGCATGTAATGAGAAGTAAAGATGCAACTTTCAAAACTTTGGAAAGGAATGTGGTGTTAGGAGCTACTGAAGAGTCATTATTTGTAGGAAATTCACTTGAATATCCAGGACACAAAAAACAGACAAAACCAGGTTGGGCCTGATGCTTATGCCTTCCAGATGTCACATCAAAACTTAACTGGACATAAGCTTTCAAATGACATTTTTAAAAAGAGTGCCTGCCACGACTTCTGCCCAGAGTCTGGCATAAACTAATCCCAGTAAAATAATTAATATACAATTAATATATAAAATAATATACATAAGATCCGTAAAGGAATGCCTGACTCACACTAAGTGCTCTACAGTAGTTGGGGCTTATTTGGGGATTGGCAGGAGAAGCATGACTTGCAGTTTAGTAAGATGGCTTCAGTACAGCGTGGATGGAGGGTGAATTAGGGGAAGATCTATGGGGAAGTTGTTATAGAGTTCAGAAGAAAAATGGTGGTGGCCTGGCTGCCTCAGGGAAAAGAAGGAAGAAATTCGAATGACTCCCAGTGGCATACTTTGTAGGCTATAAATGAAAACACACGGGTGAAACCCAGGTTGTTTGAACAAGTAAGAGCCCTGCAGTGTCATCTGCTGAGGTGGAGCAGAAGCAGACAGTTTAGGAAGGCAAGGTCTTAGGCCTTCCTCCTCCATCCACTTCTCCTGGGGATTGGAAACATTTAAAGCGATATCTCTTGTTGGAGGAGGAAGCCGCCTGTTGGTTCCCAGCCCCAAAATAATCACACAGAAACTATATTATTTAAAACACTGCTTGGCCCATTAGCTCTATCTTCTTATTGGCTGACTCTTACATCTTAATTTAACCCATTTCTATTAATCTGTGTATCGCTACATGGCTGCGGTTTACCGGCTAAAGTTCTGATGTCCTGTGTCTGTGTCTGGCAAGGCTACATGGTGTCTCTGACTCTGCCCTTCTTTGTCCCAGCATTCAGCCTAGCTTTCCCTGCCTAGCTATGTCCTGCCTTCCTATAGATCCAAAGCAGTTTCCTTATTCATTAATGGCAATCACAGCACAGAGAGGGGACTCCCACATTACCCTCTGAAATCTGAAAGCCTGATTTACAGTAATGGCTATCTCCTTAAATATGCTACTAAACATCTCTATGCCTTACTTTCCCATCTGTAAAATAGGATGATAATGGAAATGTAATGCAGAGTTATAGATAAATAATTAAGAACTTTACTCAAGATTCAATGCATTTAGCATGGAAAGAGGTACATTGAGATGTCTTATCATATATACTTATATACAAATACATATTTATATACATATAAATATATCAGAATCTAAATGGTATCTTTGTTTTTGTTTTAATTACAACTTCATTCACAGCAGCCAAGGCATTGAAATAACCTGTCAGTTGATAAACAGATAAAGAATATTGTGTGTATGTGTGTGTGTGTGTGTGTGTGTCCATGTGCATACATGCATGCATCGGGGAGGCATACATGCACACACAGGTGCAGTGGAATATCATCCAGACTTGCAAAGTGGGAAATCAAGCCATTTTCAAACAGCTAGATTATTCTGAAGGGCAGTGTGCTAAATGGAATAATCTTGACAAAAGAACACAAAAACCACATGATCTCATTCAAGCTGAACTCAGAACAGTAGAAAAAAATGGGTGTATATCAAGATGGGGGTGGGGTATGGGAAATTGTTGGTCTAAGGTTAGAAACTTTCCATTATATCAGGGCACACTTGGGGGTTATAGTTGATACTAGTATTCCACATACTTGAAATTTGTCAGTAGATTAGATAGGTTTTTTCACTATGTAAACAAGGTAATTACGTGTCTAATAATGAGCTTCTGTATGGTTGGGATCTCACAAGGTTTATGGATGTCAAAGCATCACCCTGCACACTTAAAGAGATATGATTTTTATTTATCAATTATGCCTCCATAATGCAAAAATAAATCAAAATGTTTCTTCCTCAGAAAGGCCCAGGCTTTCTTTCTGTGCCTCCCCCCTCTGACATGGTACACTCAGGGTTCCTTGCCTATCATCATTGGACATTCTCCATTCATTTCCCAAGCCGGATTCTAAGCTGCGGGGGTGCAGGAACCATTTTCTGATCCTACCCCCTGCACCTACTAGAGCTTGGCAAGTAGGTTAGACTCAGGGAGTGGCTATAGAGTAAAGGACAGTAACTACAACCTTATTTCCAAACACATCCTGAATGTTCCCCTCCTTACAAAAACAGATGGACCTCATGTCTACATTGAAGTTCCCTGGCTGTTTTCTTTGTGAAGACCTAGGGTCCCTGGAGGACACAAATGTATTATTTCTGGGCTCTTGGTTTTCCAGTTTGCAGCTGTGATGCTGGTTCCCTTCCAAGTGTCTGTGCTTTGCCAGCTCTGCTACTCCTGCCCAGGATGAGCTATCGGGTGTGCACACGATGTGTTGTTAGCACCTTGAGGACACCGAAGGCCTGCATGGCCAGTTCTCTGGGAGATTAGAGAATTAGGGGTAGGGGCTGCTGTTCCGTCCCTAGGCAGGAACTTTTAGCTAAATCCTAGGGATGAGAGGAGTGAGCTAGGGGTTTGCCGCTCACTGCTTTTGCCCTCAGTACTTCTGTTCTAGTTTT
>LOEQ01005494.1:42799-71226 GCA_001685075.1 Bramus lutescens | reverse complement strand
AGGAGACATGTGTGCCTCCTCATGTGTAGGGGCTTGAGGAGTCTTCTTTGATTTCCAGCCATCTTTATTGAGTCAGGCCTCTTAACTGAACCCAGAGCGTCCTGGTGAGCATTAGGTTAGCCAAATTCTTCAAGGATGCCTTGTCTCTTTCTGAGCACTGGAGTCACAGGCTGGTCATTTATGTGGACACTTGGATCTGAACTCTGATCTCACACTTGCATGGCAAGTGCTCTGTCCACTAAACCATTTCCCTAGCCTTTGAACATCCTTAAAGTCAGGGTCTCATGTAGCCCTGGCTAGCCTGAAACTCTGTAATTGAAGTGTGTATGACCTTTGCGATTGATCCTCCTCTCTCCACCTTCCAAGCTGGGACTTGAGGTAGGTGTGCACCTCCATGTCTAGCTTATATAGTCCTGAGAGAGAGAACTCAGTCCTTGATACGCATTATTTCTGTGTGTTGTACAGGGATGGTTGGGGGCAAATGTGGGTGTATTTTCACAGGTGTAGCCTACCTTGTTTGAGGCAGAATTTCTCACTAGGACCTAGGGTTGGTTCGTTATACTAAACTGGCTGGACAGCAAACTTTAGGGAGCCTCTGGTCACCTCCTTTCTCAGCTCTGAGATTAGAGATACATGCTGCCGTGTTTTTTATAACATGGGCGAGCACTGCTGAACTTGTCTTCAGCCTAGCATCATTTTGGTTGGTTCTGAGTGCACTTGGATACTGTGGCGGTCAGAGATATGAGTCAGTTCTCTCCATTACTTGGGTTCCATAGATCACACACCTTTATCCAAGATCTTCTAAAATATTCTATGATGAGCATTTTCCTCCTTGTGACCTCCCTTTTAAGTGTTCCAGGTTTTTGAGACAAGGTCTTTTTGTAGCCTTGGCTGACCTGGAACTAGCCATGAGACCAGGCTGACTTTTAACTCAGATCTTCCAGCCTCTGCCTCTTAGTGCTGGGTATAAAGGCATGTGTCACCATACCTAGCTAAGTGTATTTTCTTATTAGCAAAGTAATATGAAGGGCAAACAGTTTATAGGGAGGACTCAGTATTTTTCAAGTAAGTACCTTTCAAGTAAGTATTCTTGCACATGGAAAGAGAAATAACTTAGTCTTTAGGATCACAAAGCTACAGTTTGGGGACTCTGATTTCTTCTAATTTTGTCCGTTCCACATTGCATTTGGTACCCACAGGCTGTGCAGCCTAGGGAAGGAATTGGTTCCTTGCCAAGTCCTTTTCTCAGAGGCATTGAATGGGCACAGAAAGCTTGCCTTTAGTGACCCAGCCAGGCATCGTGGGAAGTTGCTGCATGGTAGACATTTGACTAGCTTATCTTCTGAATCCAGCTTGCTCTCACTTGGTCAGAACAAAGACAGACAGAAGACGGCAGTTAATGCATTTTCTAGCCTAAGAAAGAGAACATTTAATTGTCCCTTTCCACTCCTGCTTTTGCCAGCCACTGCCCTGTATCTTATATTCTTGATTTTTCCATAAAATTTTGCCAGATGTAACTCATCTTTACAGTAATTTTGTGTGGTTTTTAACTTTTTTGTATAACTGCCAGATTCTGTAGGAAGAAAAACACAAGGCTTCCTTATGTTGGAATCTTGCCAATAAAACACAGGTGAGCATTGCTTTGGTCACCTCTCTGTCGCTGTGGTTAAAACACCATGACCAGGGGATCTTAGGAAATGATGAAACTTTCATGGAAGTATGAGTTTGGAAGGATGAGCCACTTGGCTTAAGCTCTATAGATTTTTAAGTCTAAAAAGATTTGCCAGGAAGGTGACACGCATCTCGAATCCCAGCACACGAGAGATTGAATGACGCACATGGGTTTCTCTTTAAAGGCCAGTCTGTGTGACTTAGAGGTACCCCATCTTCTAGCTGGCATCCCCCCAACCCAGTGTGTGTATAGAGGAGAGGGAGAAACAGTGGGGGTGGGGACCATAACTTTTGGACTCCCTGGGAAATTGGATCAGCTCTGTAATTCATCTAAACATGTTGCCTTTAGCGTTCCCTGGCTAGGGCAGGTGCAGGGACAGTCCTTGGAGTAACTGTGTCTTGTGACAAGATGCTCTCATCTTGTGCACTTCCTTCATGTGCCGGGTCCGTGATTGCAAGTCTTTGTCGTGTATTGTGTCAGGGTAGTGGACGGGGCTGCCTGTCTCCTTTAGACGGAGGCCACAACTGCCTGAAACAGTTGGGAAAGTTTGCTGCTCACAGTTACATATCGGACTCAAAGTGCTGGAAGTCTTCCACGGGGGTTATTTTAAGCTTCATTTTGATCAAACCAAGGTACTCAAGGGACAGACGAAGGGCTCCTTCCCTTGCTTCTGTTTCTTGTGTCAGGCTTTTGTCTTAGGCTTGGGGCTCTCACAGCTTCCCATCCAGTGTCATATTGCCCTGTTCTGTGGCATACACCTCTGTTGAAGGCACTACCATGCCATCTTGAGGTTGTTTTCCATGGAGGGCCCTACCAATACTTTGAGTTGACACTGAACCCCTCGATTGAAGTAGCTGGCCTTTGGTCTGGGAGTGACCGTTCTAAAGCTGCTTAAAATCAGAGTCACCTACATGCGGTCCCTCATCTTGCTGCTCTCCATCTTGAGTGCCTAAAGTATCTCCATGTATGGCGGGTGCTTCAAACACCTGCAACATTGCTCCCCATGTGCCTGCTCTGTTCCCTCTTGTTAGGGCTGGGCCAGTGACGGGTATAAATGCTCAGGGACAGTGCACTTTCCTGCGTGTGTGAAGCTCTGGGTTCACCCCCAGCACTGCCAGTGTTAACACATGTCAGTCACCTCACCAACCGCTGATCATTCTCAGTGCTTCAGTCCCTTTGAACAAGATGCTGAGATATGCGACAGTAGCTCTTTGAGAGGGTCTCATGTAGCCAGCCCAGACTGGCCTGCAATTCTTCGCATAGCCAAGGATAGCCTTGAACTTCTCTTCAGTGATTCTTGCATGCTCCCCCACACTTGGTTCTATGCCTCATTGATGTAGTACCTAGGGCCTTGTGTATGCTGGATTTGATCTCCTCCAGCCCTATCACCTTCTTCTCCCTGCCCTCCCCCATCTCTTTCTCCTCCTCTGCCTTGATACTGACTCCCTGGCCTTGAACTCACGATACACCTACCTCAGCTTTGCCTTTGGGTTAATAGCTCTGTTTTGCTAGACTAAAATTTACCTTTCCCAATCCCCAGGGTGTTCATTCTTTCATAATGTGCACCGAATTTTTATGAACATTGAAGGTACAATATTGAACCAAGTCTTGGTCTGTCTTCTTTGTCTTTCTGCTTCTTTCACCTCCTCCCCCACTTTCTTCCTTCTCACTGGGTGTGCACACTTGTGTGAGTGTGTAAACAGTCAGAAAGTAGTTACTTTAGAGGGAGGCAGTGCTGAAGGGAGGGAGTTGGGGTTGCTAGTGGGCATAGAACTTGTTTCTGGGATTAGGATCTTTCTGAAATTAGGCTCTGGTGCCGATGTCCACTGGTGGTGGAGTGCTCACCTTTCAGACACATGGCCATGGGTGTGTTGCAAAGAACAGTAGCAGCCACAACTAAAGTCTTAGCTCAGCACTGGTAAGAGTTGTTAATACTAGCGTGTACTAAAAGTCACTGGGTGGTTTGCCACAAGTGGAAATTTTATGGTGTGTGAATCACGCTGTTGCCTGGAGGTGAGGACAGTAGTGAGGACTTTAGGACAGCACTGGACCACCTGAAGCATAGTGCTGTGGTCAGGTCCTCAGCTAACGGTGTCATTGTTCTCCGGGAAATAAATTTCCCTGCTGCTGTCAGTAAGCTGGAACTCTTACTCATAGCTGTGTACCCAAAGCATCACCCACCACATAGTTCTCAATTATACAAATGATTCCTTCAAAATTTGTGTCTGTGCATGCAT
This sequence comes from Bramus lutescens, assembly GCA_001685075.1. Classification (NCBI taxonomy): domain Eukaryota; kingdom Metazoa; phylum Chordata; class Mammalia; order Rodentia; family Cricetidae; genus Bramus; species Bramus lutescens. The sequence goes on along the minus strand of LOEQ01005494.1, from coordinate 67,317 downwards.
GTGTGTACCTGCTGTGGCGAGGTGTGTCTGAGGACAACTTTGGGAATTGGTTCTTTACTCCCACCATTTCAGTCTTAGGGACCCTGAGGTCCTCAACTGGTTGAGCCTGGGAGCAAGTACCTTCACCTACTGAGCTGTCTCAGGCACCCATAGCTACAAACCTTACAAAGTGCACCTTTGCATGTGGCTGAGTCTAGGTTCTTCTGCTGCCATGTTACCTGACCTCCAGGCTTGGGATGCCTTGACTGCGCTGCAGTCGGTTGTCTTTGAGACAGGGTCTCTGTAGCCCAGATAGCCTCCAAGTTGTAATCTTCGTGCCTTAACCCTCCAACAGCTGTGGTTAGGCATATGCCACCATAGCTGGTTTGGGCCTGTGTTTTATTTTTAATTCAAATATGATTTAATCATTTCTTCCATCTTCTCTCACCTCTAATACCTCCTATATTCCACCCCTACCCGCTTAAATTCCTGGCTTCTTTATTATTGTCATATGTCCACATGCACACAAATACATAGTCAGGAGTAGTGGCGCTCTCCAGAGGCAGACAGGTGGAGTTTTGAGTTCTGTTTAGCAAGTTACAGGATGACCAGGGCTGCATAGAGACTGCCTGTCTCCTTTAAAAAGGGGGAAGAAGAAAAGAATGAGTGAATATATACATAGAACCCATCAAGTTGTTTTCATGTTGTTTGTATGTATTTGCTTTTAGGGCTGACCACTGTAACTCTGTTTATGAGGCTCCAAGAGATTTCCCCATCTGTGTTGATAAGCTGGAGACATTACTGTTCAGGTAGCTGTATTGTTGATTGCATGGCTATAGTTGTCACAATCTTACAGCAGACTTCTGGTCCTGTGGCTCTAATCTTTCTTTCCTCTCTTCCAGAATGTTCCCCGAGCCTTAGGTGTAGAGGTTGTGTGGTAGATGTATCCACTGGGGCTGGATAGCCCACGTGGACCTGCAGTTTTAGCTTCCCTGGATCTAGGGATTGAGTGATGTCAAGATTTCCACAGCCCGTGGTTCAGTGCTTCGCTTGTGGATAGAAATACAGACTCAAGCTGGGGATGCAATGGATCTATGCGAATTCAAGGGGAGAATGGGGCTAAGATGCTTCTCAGGCACTTTCCTATAATACTCTGAGATTCTCTCATTCTGTTTATCTTTTTATCCATACTTCTCTGGCATTTCCCTCCACTGTTAGTATTCTTAGATACCTACTCACTTGCTCATTCATCTGCCCATCCATCCTAGTGTGCAGGTGTGCAGAATGGCATGTGTGGAGGGAGGAGGTAATTTGCTGGTGTCTGTTCTCTCTACCCCATGGGTCCCAAGGTGTTGAAGTCCCAGGTAATCAGGTTTGGCAGCGGGCAGCTTTTACCACTGAGCCATGTCACTTACCTGGTTTTGTAGTTATGTAAGAACTTAATGCCCGTGCATATGTGGCTCTTAGTGGGTTCAGATCCCTGGTCAGCAGAGGACTTCATTTTTGTAGAAAATGTTCAGTTCTTAGAAATACGTAGGTTTAACCCCGTCCTTTGCCAATCTTTCATGTAAAGGTTCCTATATACAAGAAACTGTTTTTCTCTGAAGTATGTTTTAAGATTCACATCCTTTTACAAACGTGGCAGTTCACTAATAACACCAACTCGCCATTACAGCTCTGTTGTCACTAGATGTCGCCTGATGATTGTGGCTCAGGAAAAGAAACGTGTGCATGTGTGCGTGAATGTGCGTATGTGTGCCGCGTGTGTTAAAGTTTTGGAGACGGGTCTTTCTAACTTAATTTTAAACCCTTGATCCTTCCACCTTGGTCTGAGGAGCATTGGGATAACAGGTGTGGACTGTAATGCCTTCCTATGTGTTTTTTTTGTTTGTTTGTTTGTTTTTCCTGGAGACAGGTCTAACGGCCTGTAATTTTGTTTGTTTGTTTTTCCTGGAGACAGGTCTAACTGTCTGGAATTTGCTTTGTAGACCAGACTAGCCTCATTCTCAGAAATATACCTGCCTCTATTTCTCCTGTGTTGTGAATAAAGTCACATGCTAATTGAAATGGTTTCTTTCCCTCTGGTCTCCCAGGGAATGGTTGAGCCTTCTTCAGACTTCTCGCACTGCCTGATGAATACCTGTTTTTATAGGGGGGAGTCGGGTAGGGTGGATAGGTTTTGGGCTTTTTTTTTTTTTTTGAAGACATTGTCTTCCTGTGTAGTTCTGGCTGTCCTGGAACTCACAGATCCACCTACCTCTCTCGGCCTTCCAAGTGCTGGGATGACTGAACTTCTGACCCTCCTGCCTCTACCTCCTCAGCGCTGGGATTACAGGCTTGTGCCAATACACCCATCTTGGCAACCTTCTTGAGTGTTTCTTTTTCATCCCCTCTTTTAAACAGAAGTTGGCGACATGGCAAAGCAGTACCTAGAAAAAGGTCTTTTGGTTCCAGATCATGTGATCACACGCCTAATGGTGTCAGAACTGGAGACCCGGAGCACCGAACCCTGGCTGTTAGATGGTGAGTGGGTGGTGGGCAGGCTGGACTTCAGTACTCTTGATTACTCTCGTAAGTTTTTACAGTTTATGATAATACATAATTTGACAGCATGGGAACCCAGTGTGATGTCACCTTAGTTTTCTGTCTGGTTACCATTAACTTGAAAGCTTTGACTCGAGAGAAGCATGCTACCACTGCCTTAGTTCCACGGTGTCCGTGACGAGATTACACTGGGTACCATCTTAAATTAAAAGGCATTTTCATTCACTGGGGTTGTACGAATTCCAACTCTTGAGTTTCTTGTTTTTCACTTGACTGATTAACAGAGATAGGGTGTCTCAAAGTCTTATATTGGTTATAGGAAGGTGATTATAAAGTTGGTAGCATTAGCCAGGGGATACCTGTTACTCTGCACTTGGAAGGCTGAGGCAGGTGATTACAGCAGGCTGTTAGCCACTCTGGGTTTACAGGTTCTAGGCCACAGGATCACAGGGTGGGGCCTTTGTGAGGCAGTATAGTATTCTTATGGTCCAGCCATTCAATTGTTGTGAAATATTAAAGATGTGTTATTCACTTACGTTGTAAATATTTGTTCTTGATGCAAAGATATGTTGCTTTCTTTGTTGAAGAAAAGCTGAAGCTGTGTTACTTTGCCTGTCTAAAACACCTGCTTGGTCTATTAAAGAGCTGAGTGGCCAATAACTAGGCAGGAGAAATACGTGGGGCTGGCAGGCGGAGAGAATAAATAGGAGAAGATGGGCGAAGTTGAGAGAACACCAGGGGCCAGCCACCCAGCCATCTAAGGAGTAAGAAGAACGGTATATAGGATGGGGAAAGGTAAAAGCCCAGAGGCAAAAGATACATGGGATAATTTAAATTAAGAAAAACTAGCCAGAACCAAGCCAAGCTAAGGCTGGGCGTTCATAAGTAATAATAAGTGTCCATGTATATATTTGGGAGCTGGATAGTGGGCACCCAAAGAGCAAAGATTAAAATAACCAACTACATTCCATTCTGAATTTTTACCCAGGGATGTGTCTTCAAGGATGTTTATTTGACCCCCCTTTTAGTAAATAGTTTAAGACACCTTTTTTTAAAAGGTGCTAATAGCTGTCTCAGGAAAGGAGTAAGCTGTGTAAAGAAACATTTAAAAAAAAATAAGCTACAAATACTGTAAGAGAAAACACGTATTTTATGGTTCTCTGAGGATGAAAGAATAGTTAGTTTTTTTTTGGAGGTGAATGGGGGTCTGGAGAGGGCTCAGTGGTTAAGAGCATTTGCTGCTCTTGCAGAGGACCTGGGTTTGGTTCCCAGCATACATATGATAGCTAGCTCTCTGGAGCCTGTAACTCCAATCCTACGGGATCTAGTCACTTCTGGCCTCTCGGGGCACCAGGCATGTACATGGCATGCATGTGAATATGCAAGGAAACATTCACACATATAAGATAAAAGGAAGAAGATGGATGTTCCCTAGGTAGAAAAATGTGGTTTAGGAAATATGGATTTGAATGAGGGTAGCTCCAGAGTAAGTGGGGCATAACTTAGCCTAGTGTTTTCTGAGCTTTCAAGAAATAGGCAAAGTCCTTTTGATTTTGTGAATGTTACTCAAATTGTTTGTCACTGTGACCAAATAACCAAGAAAAGCATCTTAATATTAGGAGGGAGAATTCAAATACCTTTATTGGTATATATTATTTATATGAGTTTCATTATGAAATTTTATACATAATATATATTTTGATCATATCTGCTCTTCATCTGTCCCACTCCATCTACCCCTTTCCCAGCTAGTCCCAATTCTATTTTTGTTTTATTTTTTGTGTTTGCCCCAGTGAGTTTAATTAAGGAGCGTGGGTGAGGGCTTTTTTACAGGAGACTGGGCAGCTTCCCAGCCACTGCACCACTGCCTGGGAGCTCTCAGGGAGTCACAGAGCCTTGCCAACCTCTCCAGGACAGGTTCCAAAGGCCCAGTTTTAGGCAGGTCTTGCGTAAGTAATAACAACTGCCAAGAGTTCAAAGGTGCAAAGGCCATGTTATGCCTAGAAGACAGCACAATCTACAGCCCTTTCTTCCCGCCCTTACACTTCTTACCCTGTTTTAATTAGTGTTTCCGTTGGTGTGATTGAACACCACGATCAAAAGCAGTTTGCTTACCATGGATGGCACCATGCCAATGACCTGAGTGCTCTCGTGTCAGTCACTAAGAAAATGATCTACAGGCTTGCCTACAGACCGTATGGATACGGTTTCTCAATTGAGGTTCCGGTCAGGTGGTTCTAGCTTGTGTCAAGTTGACATAAAAGCAGCCAGGACACACTGCAGTTATGTGGTGTTTTTCTGAGCCTCTGTGGATGTGGTTATGGGTGTGGATAGGTTGGTACCACGGGTGCTCTGTTTAGGAATGAATACTAAATAGTCACTTATTCTTAGCACTTTGAATAGCTCACGGCTTCTATTTTAGCTGTCTCCCATGGTGAACAGGAGCTTCTTTGACCAAACCTGATGGCAGCACTAGCCTGTGGGCCCTAAACATCAATATTTAAGAGTCAGTTTGACAGACAAAACACACCATGCCCACTTAGCAAAACAGGAGTCACTGCCCCACTACGCTTTTGAAGTCAGCGGTGCCAGGTGACTTCATCCTTCCTGTAGATCGAACCTCAGAGCCAACCAGAAAGCGGCTGGTTCTCATCCCCGTAACTGGGGTACCATTATCACATTAGTTGGCGTCATTCACCTGGCAAGTCTCGTGGGGGTTCACAGCTGAGTGACACTTTACCCCCAGTGGTGGCACTTTAGGGTGCACCACTATACCCATTTCCCAGGCAGTTTTTGTGTATTTGGGATGAGCTCTAGGTTTGCTGGTACCTGTCAGTAATTCATTTCAATTTCTTTAATCATAAGGCCTCATGCCTTGTAAAATAAAATTCATGTACTTTTAGGGATCATATGTCTATTAAACTCCTCTCGGGAGGCAGCTAAAGGGTATTGGGGCCAGACTGCTCCTCTTGAATCTGAACTCTTCCCCTCCCTGGCAGTGTGTCACCTTGGGCGGGTCACTGTACTTTTCTGTGCATTTGATTTGTTGTGGAAGATGGATTAGGAAAGAGTTTAAGGATGAAATGAATGACTAGAAGCAAAATGCTTAGCATTTACTTAAATACCATGAGGTTTTATTAGTAATTGTCGTGGCTAGTTTACAGGGCCTGGGATTTTTTGTAGGTTACTACATGAAGTATGAAATTTAAAAACAGCTTTAAGCTGGTGATGGTGATGCACACCTTTGATCTCAGTACTGGGAGGCAGAGGCAGGTGGATCTCAAGGAGGCCTGAAACCCTGTGAAACAAACAAACAAAAAAAGGCATTAAAAATTTTGCCTTGCAGAGTTGCAAAGTCAGTCACAGACTCTTCCTGCTTGCTTTTGTCTTAGCTGTTCTTTCAGAGAAGAGCTGGTCCCTTTACAGCGCTGGCCTGTTTTTAGTGAAGTGCGTCAGTCTCCCAACTGATTTGGTTTTTATCTTTCTTTCTGAAAATCCATCTGGCCGGATTCAGTTTTGATTTTTCTTCAAAGCTCTGGAATCTGTCCATTTGGCACAGCGCAGGCGTAAGGGCTGCTGGTCCCCACGTTCTACTTTAGACCCCGTATGTTGCGGGGAACATGGTCGTACTTAGCCTAGAGCGTGCTGGCTGAGTGTGCTAAAGGTGATTGGATGTGTAGAGGCCTGTATTAGAAGGAATTCTGGATGACAGATGATTCATCATCTTGGTCCATATGGCTGCAGAGAGGCATCCTGCTAACTGTGGGTGGAAATCCGTGCGGTGGATGCAGGCCAAGGGAACACCAAGTCGGGTGGGGGACGGTGTGTGTTCTTCCTGGCCAGCACCATCCTTGTGCGTGTTCAGCGTTCTACCTTCACTGTGCTTGGAAAAGAAACATCCATTTTGTTTTTTCTCTTTGAAGTAGAGTCTCACTGTGTAGCTCAGATGACTTCAAACTCATGGTAATCCTCTCTGTGGCCTCCCAAGTGCTGGGATTACAGATATGAGCTACCAGGGTTGGTTTTCAAAAGACTTTTATTTGGTGCATTGGTCAACTTTCATTGTTAAGGCAATGGTTAAGATGAGTAATGGGTAAACAAAAGGTTTTATTTAGTTTGAAGTTGTATGTGGGTGCATTAGTTATGTTTTTGTTGCTGTGATAAGGTACCACGACCAAAAGCAGTTCATGGAAGAAAGTTAATTTTTGCTAGGGCTCCAGAGCCCATAATGACAGGGAAGACATGGCAGCGGGCAAGCAACTGAGCAGTGAGACACAAAGCAAGACAGCAAAATAGAAGTGTGGGAAGGTTCTCTCTGTGTGTGTATGCACATGTATCATCTCCTCAATCAGCATCACTAGCTGGGGATGTCAGTGTCTGAGGTGTGGTGAACAGCATAGCAAGGGCCCCCTCGCCTGCATCATATCCTGATCGATTGCATCTCAGTAACAGCTCACACACAAGGCCTGAGGTCTCGTGATGTAGTTCAGGAAGCCAGCGTTGGTAGGGTGCTACCCTCCTTGATGTTGTACAGTTCACATGGGAATTAATTGGAATCCTCAAGAACCATGGTAATCTACTTCCAAGGAAGGTACACACACCCCTGTGTCTTCCCATCAAGCTGTACCTCTAAAAACGGCTTGTGATCCCACCTTGTCTTCCTGGTTATTATGTCTCAGGACACGGACCTTTGGGAACTGTGCTCGGCTCATCCAAATCATAGCATTAGTTTTCAAGGAAAACAGTTTTGCAGTTTGGAAAATAATTTTTAAGTCTTTTAATTCAAGATAAAAATAACTAAGGTTTCTTAAATATCTTTCACTGACACCTTTTTGCTTGAGATTTTTATATTACCTTTGGCACGCAAGTTTGTAAAATAGGTGTGCAAAGCACTTGAGTTTGTTATCAGGTTTAGGTCCCTTATACTAAGGCCAGCTAGCTAGTTGAGTTTGATCCCTTGAACCCAATGTAGAGAACAGTTGTCCTTTGACCACCACGGGCATGAAATTCTAAAATAGGTATACAGCCCAAACCTTTACTGGTAATAATCATACATTTGTTTGTTTATTTTGGGGGGGGGCAGGGTCTGTGTAGCCTTAGTTGGTCTGGAACTCTCTAGACCAGGCTGGCCTCTAACTCACAGGGAGCCTCCTGCCTCTGCCTCCTGTGTGGTAGGACTAAAGGTGTGTCGCACCACAAATAGCATCATCGTGTTTCTTAGAACGGAGACCTACCTCTGTGTGTGTGATAAAAACACTGCAGTTTGCTGGGTGTGGTGGCACACTTGGTATCTAAAGGTAACGCTCTTTCCCCTTCCCCTGTCTTTTGATAGAGGGTCTTGTGTAGCTTAGGCTGACCTTAAACTTATTACGTAGCTGATGACTTAAGTCCCATTCCAGCAGCCCTGCATCTGACAGCCTAGTCTTTCAGGTGTTGTCCTTGAGCATGCTGGTCTGTGCAGTGTAAAGAGTGAAGGGCAGTAGTGAAGTGAGATCACACATTGCTGGGTTCCTGGTTCCTTACACACTTGACTTTGAATTCAGAAACTTCCTGCTGCCAGATTTTTTTGCAACCCCGCAATCAGTTACATATGGAATGAGACTCAAATTTTAAGAAGCTGAAGTTGTATTAAACAGACTGTATTTCCTTGTGAGCAGTACAAACTCACTGATTCTTTCCGAAGGGAATTCTGTTTTTAATGCATTCATTTTTCTGCCCAGAAGACAGGCTGTTTGAATGCACTGCCTTGCCATGACTGCTTGTCTTCCTGGAGAGTGATCTCAGACCTGAGACATCCCAGCATGCCTGCCCACCCACTCAGGCCTTGGAAGGAGAGGCATGTGGAAAAAGTGGAGCAGGGGTCCTGGGGCTGAGGGTTCTGCCCTGCCTTGGCAGAGTTGGTTTTTTAGCAAATTAGACCAGCTTGGACCTCCTCTCCTGTTTTCTGTTTTTTTTTTTTGTTTTTTGTTTNNTTTTTGCGAGGCCGACCTCTGAAGAGTGTCACCCCCCACTGGGCAGCAGATGCCTCCTGAGAACTGAACAGTACGCCCTGTCTCCTCACATCTTTTAGCGAGTTTCTGAAGCAGTTTTCCCCGTCGCCCTTGGGATAGCATATGATTCTGGATGTGTGATAATGTGGTTAGATGGTTACTGAGGAGGTGCTGTTGGGTAAATAGAGGACAGCCCTGCTTTGAGAGTGTATGAGTGCTTCCATGTGTTTATAAGACTGTTCTGCATATTTCTAAAGTATATGAGATACAGGTGTAACTGATTCTGCCCTTGTCTGGGGGCAGCAAAGGAGAAAGAAAACGTGTTTAGGAAAGATTATGACTGGTGAGATGACTCCATTGGTGAAAGCACTCAGCCTGATGACGTCACTGTGATCTGGATGCTGTGAGAGCTCCTTTCAGCCGTCTTTAAGATACTGGCGTGATCTCTCTAAATGCAGATGAGAAGCTTGTGCAGTCCTCATGGCTGCTGGATTCGGTTCCAGTTCCCAGCACATGTAGCGGATAGCTACTCTTTCTGTGAGTTTATCTCCAGATAAATAAACCTTCTTATACTCTATTCCAGGCTATTATGGAACTCTTTTGTATGCCAGCACCTGGAGCCCACAATGGATAGAGAGGTGTGCTACAGCCTATGTGTGTATGCCACTAGAGCATGTGTATACAAGAACACATGTGCTTGCCCACAATGCATAGATGCACACTTAAGCTCTCTGACACAGCAGGGTGGAAGATGTATACGCTGCTAACTTGTTAGACGAGGTGACACCCATGTTCAGGACCTAAATAGAATCAGCATCATGAAAGGTGAAGCCTTCCTCCAGCAAGGCTCCGCCTCCTAAAAGCTCCATAACCTCCCCAAATAACTGTCAGCCAGGGACCAGCTGTTCAAAGTCATGAATGAACCTTTAGGGAACCCTGGTCATGCAAATCACATTGATCAGGTTTTGTTTGTTGGGTTTGGTTGATTGCATGGTTATTTTTTTTGAACAGGCAGGTAGCTATGATATTATCACCCAGATGGTCACACCTTTGAGTTTATGTATAAAAACTGATCAGATAATTTTGGGGTAGGGGGTTTTGAGACAGGGTTTCTCTGCAGCCCTGACTGTCCTGCACCTCACTCTGTATTGAACTCGAGAGCTGCCTGTCTCTGTGTTCCGAGTGCTGGACCTAAAAGTGTGTGCCACCATCGCCACCTGACTTGATCAGATCATTTTTGCCAAGTCCTGTTTGGTTCTACTTTTTCAAAATTTATCTTTTAAATTCATTTGTATGTTTAAGTGTATGTCATGTATGAGCCTGTGCCCAAGGAGGCCGTCCAATGTGGGTTCTAGGAACTAGGTCTTCTGGAAGAACATGGAGTGTTCTTAACTATGGAGCCATCACTTGGTCCTCAAGATACTACTTTTTAACAAGGTCGTTAAATATCCTCATAAGTTTTTGAATAAGTAAAATAATTTTATTTCCATTTAAATAATATGCTGAGGGAAAGCACAGAGCTTCACCAGGTATGAGTCTAGTTTTAGTGAGACCAGCTAATGGTTTTCTAAATAGCAATAATTGTTAGGTTACATTCAATGGGGACATGAAGAGACATTGGATTTTTCTCTTTATCTCCGACCCTCTTTTTGTTATAGGTGCTTCTGTATCCTGGGTTGGTTGCCAATTTCCTATACAGTAGAGGCTGGCCTTGACTCCTTCTCTGTCTCTGATGGAGAGTCCTGGGATGGCAGTCAACTCTCCATCACAGTCAATCCGTGTGATGCTCAGAAAGTGCCATACCACTGAACTACATGCTCTTTCCCCAATACTTATGAAGTTGCTCAGGCTGGCCTCCACTGCCCTGCCTTAGCCAGCCTTCCAAGTAACTAATGCAGCACCGTGTGTTTGATCCCCCCCCTTCTTCCCCCTTTTCTTTTGGTTTTTCGAGATAGGGTTTCTCTGTTTAGCCCTGGCTGTCCTGGAACTCTGAGGATCAATCAGGCTGGCCTTGAATTCGTAGAGATCCACCTGCCTCTGCCCCTGCTGGGATTAAAGGTATGCACACCACCACCATCTGAAAACCAACCTACTTTTGAATTATTTTTTCCCATCCATGAAAGAGGCCTGCTTTTGGTATAGGTTTTATAAATATTGGTTACAAGCATGGAAATAAATAATTTATTTGTTTGTTTGAGACAGGGATTTTCTGTAACAGCCCTGGCTATCCTGGAACTTGATTTGTAGACCAAGAGGATCTGCTTGCCTTTGCCTTCCCAAGTGCTGGGATTAAAGACGTGTGCCACCACATGCAAGCACACTTGGCCCACAAGCTTGGAACTCTTAAGGGGTTCTGGGCATATGTTTGGCTAAATTGTAGGCATATGTTAATGATATTAATATTATTTATACTGTGGACCCCCCCCCGAATTTTTTGAGTGTCTCAGTCTTATGTAGCCCAGGTTTTAACTCCTAATCTTGCTTCTGCCTCCTGATAGCTGGGATTATCAGACTGTCACTAGGTCTGGCTCATTCTTGTCAGAATCACATGGCACCATATTTATTTGCATATTTGGTTTCTCAGCTCCTTGCCCTCTCCCCCACAGTGTAGGCAAACACTGTGTTTGTGTTTATCGAGGGGTCATCAGCATTACAGTCATACTTTACACGGCAAAGGCTTCTGAACGTTCTGTCTGTCTCAGAAAGACCTCACCTGCAGCCAGTGACTGAGGCCTCATGGGATGTTCAGCCAGCTAGTTTCCTGAGTGCAGGAATGAATGGGCCTGTGGTGAAATCTTTTGTCCCTTTGTCTTGAGATACAGTGGGACCAGTTTGTCCCCAACTTGTCTGTGCACAGAGAACAGAGGGTTCTTAAACAGAGGAGCCTTTGTACAAGGGTTTGCAGATGGTAGCTCCTGCTTTCTCACAGGGGCATCTTCATCCCCTTAGGAGGTTCAGTATTAGAATAACTAGTTTAAGGACAAAGATTCGGGGCTGGATAGATGGCTCTGAGCAGTTCACAATCATCTCTAACTCCAGGGTATCCAAGAGCTTTTATGGCCTCTGTAGGCACCCACCTAACATGGGATACACATATGTATATCCTGGCAAACCAACGTAACATAGATAGAAGACTGAAGAGCCACTTCCCAAAGGATTGCAGGAGATCTCAGTTTCCAAGAATTCTTGCCTAGTGAGAATTTGCCTTTCTGTGACAAGGTCCCTTTGAAGAGGCAGACTTTGTGAGAGTCTCATAACCAGGCTGGCTTCCTGCCATACAACTCTGGTCCTCCTGCTTCTGTGTGCTGGTTCATTTGTTAGCCTGACACAATGGCTGAGAAGGGGATCTCATCTGAGTAACGGCGTCCCGCAGACTGGCCTAGGAGAATGTCTTTGTGGGATTTTCACGGCTGTTGATTGCTATGGCCAGTACTATTCTTAGGCAGGTGGTTCTGGGAAGTCTAGGAAAGATGGTTGAATGTGGGCCTGGGAGCAAGTCAGTAAGCATCTTTCTATGATTCCTGCCCTGACATCCCTCAATAATGGGCTTTTTTTTTAAAAGATACCTATTTTTTCTTCTATTTACTACCCCTAGCACCCACCACACACAGGGGTTCTCTGTATAGCCCTGGTTGGCCTGGAACTTGCTCTGTAGACCAGGCTGACCTCAAACTCAGATTCGCCTGCCTCTAATAATGGACTCTCATGGGAACATGTAAACCAAATGATAAATCCTCTCCATCCTAAGCGAACCAGGACCCTCTCATGGGCTGGGATATAGGTTTGTGCTGTCTAGCTCACAGTTACTGAATTTGAAAGCCTCCCCGCGCAACACACTGCAGCATTGGTCTCTCTCAGTTCTTTGCTAAGCCAGTTCCTCATAAACTCTTAAGGGAAAGGCCCTTTAGTGTACATCTCTTGTATCCAGTACTTCAGGTTCTAGAGCAGTGCTTGTCAGCCTTCCTCGGGCTGCGCCCCTTTAATACAGTTCCTCATGTGGTGACCCCAGCCACAGTCACTACTTCATAACTGTAACTTTGCTACTGTTATGAATCATGTAAATATTGGACGTGCAGGATAGGAACTGTTAGCCCAGAGCGTCTCCATGTCTCCCAGGACCCTTGCAGTGAGCTGGGGGTGGGTCTCTATAGAGTGCTTGGTTGGCACAGCAGAGATTGCAGCGCCCACAGCCTTTTTGCTGGCTTACCAAGCTACCGCTTCCTCTTTTCACTATTCATAAGGGTAGAATGAGAAGGGCTCCAGAGGTTGCATAGGTAAACACAGGCTAGTCACACAAGGGGAAGAGAAAAGGCACTCTGCAACATAAGCTTCCTAAGGATTTCTGGGCTATGGTGAGCAGTTTGTACTCCCTCTCCAGTTAAGACTGGGAGAATGCCACCTGCCTCCTGCCATAGCTGGTCCCCATGGCTCATAACTGGGAGTAGCCCCCAGTTGGGATGGGTGGAAGTAGTTATTTCCACCAGGCACAGGTCCTGTTTTTCCTGAGAATGGCTGTAGAGCCTGGCTCGGCACCTCCCTGTCACTGCACTCCAAGTTAGAAAAACAGATGGAGCCTGATTCCATTGCCCTCGCCTCTGCCCCTAGCTGATGCCGTGGCATTCTGCTCTAGCTGCCCTCCTCAGGCTTGTGGCACTGTTAGGGGTACCAGGTGCCAAATCCTAGCCGCCAGAAGGAATTTAGCCACTTCTTACTGCTCCGCACAGATCCTTGAGGATTTGGGGGACAGGCCTGTTGGTGCCATGGTTAGTGGTGCAGTGTGGCAGTTCCAAGCTTGCCATCTAGAGCGGCTCTTTGGCCTGGGCAAGAGCATGTTTTCTAGGCTGGGTTAAGGGACAAGTGGTGATAGGTGTGGGAGAATGAGGAAGACAATCCTGTAAGCCATGTATGCATGGGAGGCAAGTGCCGGGTGCTAGCATGGTCTTTGTTTTGCTGTGATATTTAATCAGACACAAGGCAGCTAGCATCCTATCCCCCAAACATTCACAGGTAATTTTCTCTCCCTTGCCCTGATATTGTCTCTGAGGCTGGGCCTTATTCTATCGCCAAATTGACCCGAGAATCAATCACATCAAGTCCCCTGCCAGCAGCTTCTCCCAAATGTTGACTACAGGCTCAGCTTCCCTCCCTCCCTGCCCAGTTGTAATGCTCTATGCATGGAAAAGTTGTAAATGCTGCCACCTGTTGACCAAGTATGCACGTGCAGCCCATCCACATTCACCATCCTTCCCAGGTGGCATCTCCCTGAGTTCTAGGCACTTCAGAAATAGGCACTACTACCCAGGTCTCATAGGGTCTGTCAGCAACTGAGTTTAGTGGGGTAAGTACCACACTGGGTCCGCAGTTCTCTGGGTTCACCATTGTGAATAGTAGCCTGTTCAGTCAGATTCATATTTTCTGTCTGTCTGTCTTTCTCCTTTTCTTCCTCCTCTCCCTTTCTCCTTTCCTTCTGTTTCTCCCATCACTCTCCCTTGTGTGTGTATGTGCAAACACAAGTTCTAAGTTTTGAGTCCAGGGTCTCACAGCCACCCTCTTGCTGAGTTGCTCTCCATACCCCCATAAAAGGCTTCTCTTAAATATGGGTTTTTCTTCTTCCCTCCCTTCTTCTCTCCTCTCTCCCTCCCTTCCTCCTCCCCACCCAGACAGGGTTTCTCCTGGTTGTCCTAGAACTCACACAGATCTGTCTGCTTCTGCTTCTGCCTTCCCAGCACTGGGATTAAAGGCATGAGTTACCACCGTCTGACTGATACGGATTTTTCTATTTGAAGATTTTTCATGGATCATATTTTTAACTTGGAATTTATATAGGGGGTCTTTTCACAAGCCAATATCCTAACAATTCAGTCATTTGTTCCGGAATTTTGAGTCTCATTCAGTTCCCAGAGTCAATCTCTAGAAGGGAACTGGGATCAAATAAATATCAAATGCTAGCTAATAGATCAGAGAAACAAAATGCGTACATTTCTTTAATCTCCCTCCCTCTCTCTATATCTGCCGTGGTCCAGATGCAGCCTGGGTTCAGATCCTGAGATGGGGAAGAGCTGTTGGTGAAGAAGTGGAGTGTCTTTCCACCAGATGAGTTTGGCACAAGCGGCTGGCCCCAAATAGCTCCAGCCATCTTTACTTACACATGAGAAACAAGCATATTTTTCCATACTACCAACCCCACCACCACCACCCTTCAACATTAACCTCCGGCAAAAACAAATATGCCACATATGTTTTTCCCAGCTTTTACATCAAAACATCTTTAAACCCAGAACAGCAGTCATAATTTTGCTAGCTTGGCCAAACACTGAACTGGGTACATCCTGTCTTTACAAAACTAAGGGTGAATCAGAACAGCTCCCGGGGTCTGAAGAGACAGCTGGCACCCCCAGACAAGAAACCCGAGAAATGTCAGCTCCCAAAGAATTTTAGGGAAAATATTCGAGAAAAAACCGGGGCTCCCAGAAATGATCATATTTGTTCCATGCATGATTGACAAAATGGCACTAAAATAGCCACGAGACTCATCAATATTACAAGAGAGAAGAGAGCACGCAGGCCGCATGGTCCCAGCAATATTCTGTGCTGTCCCAAAGGCCACTGGTCCTTGCTGACTGAGACTATCCCTGTCCCTGGGCTTTTGCCTCACCTGGAGACCCACTGGACAAGCACTCATATGCTGGCCCGAAACTAGACTGTATGGCTCCCAACATATATGAATAGCTCGTTCACACAGACATTCTTGGTCGATAGGTCTTCACACTGTACTCTTTTTCAGCTTGTTCATTTCAAAATTTGCATGTGCCGCCAGTGGTTAAAGAACCAGGTTCACCGTGCTTTCCCTCGCGGTGTTCTTGGCGGCCTGCGATGTTAGAGTTACACATCCAAATGACTTGCTGTGCTCAGACCAGCTTGAGACAGTGATGTAGACCAGTTTGAAGAAGGCACCACCTACCACCTCCAGGCCCTAAGACCCTAGGCTTGCATTCCTGTCTAGGCCTGAACCCTAAAGCTGAATATAAAGCCAAGGCTAAGAATTCCCTTTTGGAAATCTTGGAAGTAGTCAAACGGCATTTTCAAAGCCTTGCCTTTACGTCTATTCAAAGCGACAGCCTGTTCTCCAGTACCCATGACAGAAGCCCAGATGTCTGTGGAGGCTCAGAATATTTCCAGGGCCTTTGGTCTAGGATACAACACTTGTCCTGATGAGTCTGTTCAAGGTCTGCCACTTCTAACCACTGTTGTTTAATGCATTAAACTAAAAGGCAAGCTAGCCTTCCCTGTCCCATAGCCACTTCCAGTGCTGTGACTGAGACTCATACTTTATTATTAAAAACAAAAAAGACAATGCCCATGAGCCCAAATTTATATTTTATTACTTTTGCAATCAGACTTAGCTAAAGATCGTTTCTGAAATGACGGGCGACCCACACATGCGCACAAGGGTTTTAGTTGAGTCACACGTGGAGGCAACCACGCATGCACGCGCACAGGTCACACGGGGCGTGACCAAGGGTCCGTCCACATGTACCTGCCTTTAGAACCCGGAAGTGCAGCCTTATCCATGGTTGAATAATTACAGTCTCCCTATAAAGCCTTGACTGGCCTGAAACTTGCTGTATAGACCATGCTAACCTCATAGTTCTGCCAACCCCAGTGTTGGGTTTAAAGGTGTGTTCCGTCATCTTTACTCAGGCTTAGATATTTTAGGTAATTTCTTCTTTCTTTTTCAGACAGGGTCTCACTTATTTCCCAAACTGGCCTAGAATTCGCCCTCTTTGTGTAGCCTCCCAAATACTGGAATCGTGAGAGTTTGCAACCATTTTCCTGGCATATTTCAAGTGCGCCATATGGAATTGTTAGGTTACATGATACATAAAGTGCCAGGTGATTATCTGGGTAAAGGCGCCTGTTGATTCAGGATTTCAAAGACAGGCCTGCAGTTACTTGTGGTAACAGACTGTAAGCTAAAAGGCCGCAGATAGGAGTCTGTACTCTCCCTATAGCAGAAGAGGAATTGGAGAAAGTATAACTTGCTCAACAGCACATGAGTTGGTTAAGGCAAAGCTTATCCCCGGCTGGGCTAGTGGCTTTCATTCAGTTCAGTGCAGCCTACTCTGACCCATGTGACTCCTAGATCACATGTGTGATCTGGGCTATGAAAGAACATGTTTACAGAGGTAGTTACAAATTGTTAGTTAGCTTCTTTTGGGTTGTGTAGATTTTATTATTCCCCATACTCAATGGACGGTGTCTTGCAATTGATCTTTTGGTTTGGCCCTTAGGGTTCCCGAGGACGTTAGTACAGGCAGAAGCCTTGGACAGAATCTGTGATGTGGACCTAGTGATTAGTCTGAATATCCCTTTTGAGACACTTAAAGATCGTCTGAGCCGAAGATGGATTCACCCTTCTAGTGGGAGGGTCTATAACTTGGACTTCAACCCTCCTCAAGTGCTGGTAAGATAGACCGAGTGCTGGGTAGGGGACTTGAGCATCCTGTTGTGTGTGTGTGGGGAGGGGATCTGTATGGCCAAGAAGCATAGACAAAGTTGAGATTCAGTCGTAGTCAAAGGGGAGAGCTAGGACTAAAGGCTTAGCAAGGCAGCCTTGCTGGTGACCTGGGGAAAGTGGCCTCCTCCTTTTTGTTTCATGATTTTTATTAAACTAATGACATTTATTTGTTTATCTTTTGGGGGTGGGGCTTTTGGAAACCGTGCTCTGTGTAACAGTCATGACTGTCCTGGAACTCACAGAGATCTGCTTGCTTCTGCCGTCTGAGTGTTGGGATTAAAGGTGTGTGCTCCCACACCCAGCTATTGATGGTCATTGGTTGGTTGCTTGGTTGATTGATTGATTGAAACAGGATCTCTTTTATGTATGGCTGCCTGTCCTGTCCTGGACCTCACTATGTAGACTAGACTGACCTCAGACTCAGTGCTGGGGCGATCCCTTGTAGAGACACATGGCAATGTACATTTGTGAGAATGGCACTTGTTTCAGTGTTTACAGTTGCCCAAAATGCAAATAAAAGGAATGTTCATCTGTAGGACTGTGTCTGTGTGGTCTTAGGTTACAGAATTGGTTAAAAGAATGGAGTTTTCTCTGCTCTTCTGTGTTGGGGATCAGGACCCCTGAGCCCCTTGTGTACACTTATCAAGAATCCTACCACAGAGGTACATACACCTCCATTTCCTGATCAACCCTCTCACCCCCAGGCTGCTAGCATTAAAGGCATATGCAACCACATCCACTGAAATTTTTATGTATTTAAATGTCTCATTTCTTAAAATGCTTGTCCCTGATGGTCCTGGGTGTTTGAATCAGGCCTATTGATAAACCTCAGGATGTGTCGTTGGTTTCAGAGACTGCTCTGTAGCAGTGTGAAAGCTGACAGAGATGATACAGAACCAGTTTTTTTTCTGTTCTTGCCCCTTTATCACGTTTCTTATTTGTATCCATGTTCATACGGATACATACTTGTGCGGGTCCCATGGTACAAGTGTGGATGACTAAGATCAATTTGTAGGAGTCTCCTTGTGGGTCCAGGTTCATGAAGCTTGACATCAAGTACCTTCGCTTGTGAGCCACCTCGCTCGCTCCCCAGTTTGAGTCTTTAAGTCAGTTTCCCACCACCACCATAAGAAGCCAGAATTTAGAATATTTTTTTAAAGCAGTTTAGGGGCTATTTAGTGAGACCAGTGTGACATTATGTAGGTATGTTGTTTAGGGAGGATTCCCAGAATTCAGACAGACTTAAAAGTACCATTTAGCTGTAGCACTGGCATGTGTTTGTTTATAAAGATGTGAATAGTCAAGGAAGATTTAGTGCTCTTCTTGGGACATGAGGCCAGTATAGCAAAGCCCCAGACCTGGGGTTGTGGATGTGGTTGGAGTTCACTTTGATCATGTGGTCCGTTACAACAAAGTTCTGACCTTGGAAATGGCCGATGATTGGCCATGTTAACTGGCTCCTCTGATGTTTTAGGGGGTTGATGACATCACTGGTGAGCCACTTGTCCAACAAGAAGATGATAAACCCGAAGCAGTTGCTGCCAAACTACGACGGTACAAGGATGCGGCAAAACCTGTCATCGAACTGTACAAGTGAGTATGTGCCTACTGTGTTCGTGGAAAGGTCCTGCTGGAAAGTCACAGGGCCTGATGGGAGGGTCCCTGGGCTGAGCTAGGTAATGCTTCTTCCAGCTAGATGCCTCTGAAGGTCCACACCTCCCAGAAGGTGGGGAAGTAGTGGAGTGGTTTGTGGGAGGTAAGGTCCAGCATCTTTATTCAGGAACCTGTTAGAACGTGGGGCTTAAACCCAGTTATCTCTGTCTGTATTATGTCTGGACTTCTAATTTTGGGGGTGGGGGTGAGGAGGGTTGGGTGGGTTTTGGCAGCTGGAGTTGAGGCTTCATGAATACTATGTAGGTGTTCCATCTTTGTGCTTCAATGCGCCCCCACCCCAGCCCTCATTATCTTATTTAATTGTCTTAGATAGTTTGACGTTCTTTCATGTAAATACATGATTCAGGTAGACTAGGGTGACTTTCAAACTATAAAAAGACCAGGGGATGGTGCCTGCTTTAACCTCGGCTCTTTGCCTGCCCTGTGATGTTAAACAACCTAAACGATGTTTTACTTGGCTTACCTTCCAGGAGCCGCGGAGTGCTCCACCAATTCTCCGGGACAGAGACAAACAAAATATGGCCCTATGTTTACACACTTTTCTCGAACAAGATCGCACCTATTCAATCCAAAGAAGCATACTGAGCCTGCCCTTGGAAGAACCAAGAAGATGTGGTTGTTCACTCAGTCATGCGTGTAGTCTTGGTGCCCTGGCCAAATTAGAAGCTAGCTGAGATAGCTTACAGCATCTTTTCTAGTTTAAGTGAATGAAGTAATGAGGAAAACCTAGTGGGTAGAAAGCATCCATGAAGAAATCCTTCTCCTGCCTTTGAAAAGAATGTGGAGCTCTGCAGGGGCAAAAGCGAGCCCAGACTGGATTTCCACCAGTGTTGAGCCCATACTCTAGGTGGGTTGCAGCCATGTGCTGCTGTCGTAATCTTTTTGCACACGATGGTGGTGGAATCTCTGGTTCGTGCCACCTTCCACGGGCTATTGAACCAGAGCACTGTCAGCCTTAGAACTTGAAGAGCTGTGGTCCTTCCTGGCTTGTCCTCCGCCATATCCTTCTTGATGATAATTGAATTGATGCTAATTGCGCTCAGCGACTGCTTCTTCACGGTGACTGTTTCACCCTCTGATCTCAGACATCCTAGTTTATGCTGACTGTGTCTTCTCTCATCTGCTCGCTCTCTTCGTAAGCTGTTCAGTAACATGATAGTTTCTGCCTTTATCCCTCTAACCTCCTCTCTCTACAGACTGAGAACCAGGAGACTGGATGGAGTCAGTCCCTTCATACTGGGAACTGAGCCAGGCAGAGAGCTCACTTTGTAAAACAGCTGCTCTGACTGTCTTGAACCCACTCTGTACCTTCTATTGTTCAAAAACGATTAAAAACAATTCCCTAAAGCCTTTGGGAATTCTCAAAACAAAACAAAAACAAAACAAAAACAAAAACACACCACCAACAACAACAAAAAAAAGCAAGGGAAGTGTTCACTTAGGAAATGTGGGATGATTGTATCTTCTGCATAGAAGTAGTAATCATATGGAAATCACTGGACTAATGAGATGGTTTCGGCTTCTTTATTCAAGGAAGGTGTATATTGCACGTGCTGCTAAATATTAATGCTGACAATATTTTTTGCTAGTGATCCAAGCATATGGGAAGAAGTCAGTAAANAAAAACACACCACCAACAACAACAAAAAAAAGCAAGGGAAGTGTTCACTTAGGAAATGTGGGATGATTGTATCTTCTGCATAGAAGTAGTAATCATATGGAAATCACTGGACTAATGAGATGGTTTCGGCTTCTTTATTCAAGGAAGGTGTATATTGCACGTGCTGCTAAATATTAATGCTGACAATATTTTTTGCTAGTGATCCAAGCATATGGGAAGAAGTCAGTAAATGGAGCAAGCCTGTGGGCTTGGAGCATCTTGCACTAGATGTACATTGCACCTGCACTGAGTAAGACAGCTTTACCACTGTCGGAACGCAGAATCTTTTTGTTTTCTTCCTGTTCCAAAGATGCAGTCTATAGGTGGCCATGAAGTCCAGAAATGAAGATGCTAATATTTTGTCAATCATCATGTCAATAAAACATTGTTAAAAGACTTCCCTGGTTTCCAGACTTGTTGGCCACCTTGTATAATTCTTACTCTTCTCTGGGAAGAGAAGTGACATTTCTTCCTGCTGCCTTAAGGTGCCCTGCACCCGCCAGTCCCCCAGGGAGTGTCCTTTCTTACTGGTTGGTGATTTAGTGTGATATCTCATAGTCTGTGGGGGCAGGGTGTGGGGCGGGCTTAGCACTTTGGTGGTGTTGACACATTACATTCGGAAGGCGTCTTTGGATCCCCGGTCCGTTCACTGCGGTCTGTTCTGTGTGCTGATGAATCTGTCTTCCTCGCTGTAATGCCTGGACTCTGTGGGTCCTCTCAGTGTCCTCCCCTGTGCATGTTCTGCAGCTGCCATAATGGAAACGCAGACCAGCATCCCTCCACGTGCTCTCAAGTGGAGATGCCTGGCTCAGGCCTGTGACCATGTGGGCGCTGTCACGTTGATGCTGACTACTTTGGAAGCTTGCATTTGGATGTCACTTGGTAGGGGTCAGGAGAGACATATAAAGTTCAGGGAAGGCAGGTTGGGCATGGGAAACTGCTGTCTAGAGGAGGATCACCCTGAGATTATTTCCACAAATTAAGGGAAGTAGAAACTTAAAGGAATTTGGGGTAACTCAGGTGGGGGGAAATAACTTCCAACTTATTTCTTCATCTCTTAAAGATTGAGGTGTGACCAGGTCGCTGCCTGCACACCCTGTTTCCCCCCTTTTTCTGTCTGCATTTCAAGCTCAGTAGCTAGCACTGGGACACTAGGGGTCAGGAGTGTCTGCTGGTGAGAGAGACCAGGAAGAGGCAATAATGTCTTTTTCAAGGTCTTGGCTGATTTTCACGTTCATTGGCCGAAAAAAGGACATCTAGTTTTCTGCACCAGACGTACCTGTTCATTTTCTTAAATGACTTTGTCAAAAGAGTGTTAATACCGAAAATACCTAGACAGAGGTAGAATGAAAGAAGCATCTTGTCCTTCCCATCCATGCATGCCTTTCCCTCAGATGGAAGCCAAGAGATTCCAGACTGACCTTAAGTCACAGGCTCCACCCAGCTCTTCATTCATTTGCCTCCTACCACCCTTTTGCTTAGAGCTTGGGGAACCCTGTATGTTGGTTCCTCTAGTATTATGACAAAAAGGTGCTATGAAAGAGGCCTTCTGAGTGCATTGTGTACTCTCAAGGGCCTTCGTAAGCGTCTTGGTGACTCTTCCCAGCATCCCATGAGGTTGACACAACCAGTCCTTCCTATGAACAAGGAGTCCAGGTTGGGAAGTCTTGCCCAGGCTCTTGATACAAGTGAACAGTACAGCTACGACCCACTCCCAGGTTTTCCTGCTTCAGAAACCACAGACTTTTATTGAACGTTAGCTGTCGGTCTTCCCTAAGCACCCTCCCCCAGTTCCGCTTGTGGGCTCAGGAAGAGTGGCAGACATCATTGGAATGGCTTAGGCAAAGGAGCTTGCCAGAAGAGTCCTCTAATTACATGGCTGGGTTTGGACCCAGGCTGACTGGCTTCAATTCAGGTATCAGAAGCCATGCGTCCCATATGAAGAAAACCTGCCATCTGTTAAAACCTGAAAGTTATCCATAAATGCTATCCTTATTTTTGGTGTGGTAAACTGCACAGTTCTAGGCAGAATAAACGCCATCACCTGTGGCTGGGCACTCCGTGGTTTGGCCATTCTGTATGTAGTTGGGTGTGAAGGAGGCAGGCTATGCTATTGGCCCAGATAGCATTCATATAGACTGTATCTCTAGTGACAGGAAACTATAGGAAGCACAAGTATCTTGCAATGAAAGATCCTTGTTTTGAACTTTTGAAAGGGTCATTACCTCTCTGGGATTAGGGAGAAGGGAAGAAAATTTTGTCTTTGTGGAAACTGCAAGCGATGTTAGGGCTCAAGGCTTTTCTAGTTTTATGAGAATTTGTACTACTGAATTTACTGTTTTTGAGGTGGACAGATCTCTGGAGGAATATGTTGTGCTATGATGGCATTTCACTGTGATTTCCCGAAGTTCAAGGCAGTCCTCTAACCCAGTACCACCTGTCTTTGGTTCTCTGGCCTGTGAAAAATGGCTTAAGTTTTCCAGGAGCCAACAGGCCTGTTTTTCTTTGGTGTGACAGTTGGTGTTCTGATTTTGGCATATATGCTTAATTCAGAGTATCTGAATGTGTTCTGTATATGCTATCCTAACTAATCATTGTATTGTTTTTTTGTTATCTTGCTTGAAGATCGATTTGTATTCAATTTGATAGAAATAAACACTTTTCTGCTTGATGCAATCAGTTCATTTAGTTTTTGTGGCTGTTTATACACAGTTTTCAGATTGCTCTCTATTGTTTACGCCACATGATGGCTTCTCCTTTGCCCCTAATGTGTAAATGAGGCAAACAATGAATGTAAACTAAACCAAGTAGTGGTGGCAAGCTATGCTTCTGGTCCTGTTCGTTTTCCTGCTGTTGGCTTGTTAATGTTCCCTCGTGTTCCTTGCTTGCCCTTGTCCTTACTCGTTAGTTTTGTTTTTACAGAAGCTGTAGCCAGAGCCCTTTGTAACGTTCTCTGGTGGGAGCTTGGGCCATGAAAGAAGTACCTGCTGGCCTTTTGCAACCCTGGTATGGCCTCCTCATCTGGGGGGGCCTTCTAGTAGCTGAAACCAGTTGGAAGCAAGTTCTAAACCCATGCATGTCCTTAGGAGGCGCAGGGGAAGGCCATCTGGATGGGATGGCTATGTGACAGGTTGTCAAATGGCTGAGACACCCACGCTCCCTCATTGGTGGAGGAGTTCACAGCCCTTCTCTCCGGGCTTCTTCACACTTGGACACTTGCCTCGCTGATGTCACTGAAGTAAGGGTAGACAAATTGTGCCACTTCAGAGCTGACAATGGAGGAGTCAGAAATCCTAGTGAGGTGAACAATGCCTTGGGACTCTTAAAAGGGAAAACTCAGAACAGAGATGCACCCTGTGCATGCTGCGTGAGTAGTATCTGAAAATAAAATTGGTTTTTAAAAGCTATTGAGAATTTAATTTAGTTTTGAAAATATTTGTTGCATTGCAGTGACAATGTGTGAGAGCCAATTCTCCCTTGCAATGTGGGTCCTAGGGATCAAACTTGGGCGGTCAGGTTTGATGGCAAGCACTTCTGCCTTTTGAGCCATCTTGCTGGCTCTGGGCTGGATTTATTACTGCAGGATGGCATAATCTAAGAGGACTGAGGGAGCTAGGCCCAGGAGTGCGATTCACCATCCAGTTG
The DNA here is from genome assembly GCA_001685075.1 of Bramus lutescens. NCBI lineage: Eukaryota > Metazoa > Chordata > Mammalia > Rodentia > Cricetidae > Bramus > Bramus lutescens. The sequence goes on along the minus strand of LOEQ01005494.1, from coordinate 43,307 downwards.
TTACTGATTATCTTGTCAAACTTCATTAGATTCTAAGGATACAAATATAAATAGATCTTCGCCCCTGACTCTCCCAGTTGTCTGGAGAACATGAGTGATTACAATTAACCTGTTCATTGAGAGAACTCTTAGCTAAGGAGAAGCCAAGGGACAGTTAATGTGTGAGCTGAGTTTTGCCCGAAAGAACATCTAGGCAGATGCGGTAGAGTGTGCAGGGAGGTTTGGGTGTGCACGACAGGTAAAGACAACTTCCAAGACAGGTGAGGCTGGCTGGGGAAGGCCTTGCACTTTGCTGGTGAGAGACTGTAAGAATGCCTGCCAGAAATAATGTCCAGTTTGTATGGTAGAAAGTCACCCCACTGCAGATCTGAACTGAGAAGTGATTTCAGTTAAGGGGATGATTAGACAGACTAACAGGAGCGAAAAAGGAAACCCCTCCCAAGAGGAAGTGAGGAGCGAGCCGAGAAGATGGGGGTGGGCATGAGACAGTGGAATGATCCCCAACAAA
>LOEQ01005494.1:10953-21427 GCA_001685075.1 Bramus lutescens | reverse complement strand
AGGGAAAACAGCCGCAGGGCTCCCAGGAGCTCAGCAAGGGCAAAGTGAGAGTTGTAGGGCAAGTTGAGGCCCGGGAGGAAGAGTCGACATTTTATCTCACCGAGAAAGAAAGGCTTCTGAGTAGGAAACAACGTGATCTATGGGCTCACGATTTCTCAGCCGGCAGTGGCCATGCTCTCATCTAGCGGCCTGGCTGACTGCCATTCAAACGCGGACCCTCCCTCCTGAAGCCCTTCCTGCCACCTGTAACCTCTTCTTTAGAATTCCATCCCCTGCAGGGCGTTTGTGGCTGCCCGTCGGGTATAACAGCTCACACCTTCCCCAGTCCTCTTTACCCTTCCCTCCAGTTGAAGTGTGCGTTTGGTACTTGTGTGGGTCTGGTCTCCTTTTTGTCTGTTTTGTCTTCTAAAGATCTTTCCTCTGTGAGGCTGACATGCCCTGATTTAAAATGGCCGACAGATTCAGACCTGAGCCTGATGCCAACAGAGCCCTATGGTGACATAGCCACCCTTACCCCGTTGCTTTAAGGATCAAATAAATGATTGATTAGGAAGAGTTAATAGCTGTAAGGTGCTGATGCAGAGTAGGGAGTATAAAACCTGATGAAGGTCTTACAAATATTTATTTATTGCCGTAGACAAGAGCTTTTGGTGGGCAGAAAAGAGACCCTTGAGTCCATCATCACTCAGCACCTTGCTGGCTTCTAAAGTTTGTTTTCCTACTTTAATTAATATGCAAATAAAACTTCCTCTTTATGTTTACCAAGATCTGCTACTGACAGTCAATGGGGCTAGGGATGGTCAGCTTCTTTCTCTAGGTTTTTGGGTCATGGGATAGCACAAGCTACTCCTTCAGAGACAATGGCATTCATCAGCTGATTTTGGGTAGGAAGGAACAGAGAGTTTTGGAATTTTACAGTTCTAGCCTCACCTTTGATCTCAGCACTTGGGAGGTCGAGGCAGGGCGATCTCTGTGAGTTTTGAAGGCAGCCTGGTCTACAGAGTGAACTCCATGACACCCAGGGTTATGTTGTGAGATCCTGCCGGGAGGAAAACAAAACAAACAAATAACAGTTCGATCCTGAACACACAGCATCCTCTGCCTTTGCTTCTGTTCCTGGTTCCTGTCTTACGGTCCAGCCACAGCCTTTTAGGGTACACATCCCTGTACATTCCTCTTTTTGTTCCCTAGACATCCTGGGGATGAGACTATTTTGGTATGACTATAAAATGATACTTTTTTTTGTATGGGCACAAGAGGTTTATTGGGGGAGGGGCGAGTGGGGGAGAGCGAATGAGTGAAAGGCTGCCTCGGAGCTGGGACACGGGAGAGGCAGACAGAGCAAGAGAGGAGCAAGAAGGAATTAAATGATACCTAGTAGATTAATTCAAACAAGAGCTTGCTCAGATTTTTATCCTTTTTGTCATTTCTTTTTTTTCTGAGACATGGTTTTACTCTGTAGCTTTGGTTGGCCTGGAGCTCTCTAGACCAGGGCCAACAGAGGTCCCGCCTCTTCTCCCTCCTGAGTGCTGTGATTAAAAGCACATGCCGCTGCACCTAGCCTTGGTCAGATCGTGAAAACAGGCCCGGAGGAAGAAGGGTAGATGTTATTTACCCCCTTCATTTTAGACTTGAGAAGAAAAATCCGGGAATACTAAATGCCTTGCCCAAGGACTCACAGCAGGTAACTGGCTAACTAAGGCCCTACTGATGCTCTGTAGATCACCCTTTCTGCCGTATCTGCCAGCACACCATGAACAGATTCCCATGTGTTCACGGAAGGGAGAAGTTAAGATGAACTGTCACATGATGAAAGAAACCCATAGCCCAGTTTTATCGGTTCTGTAAAAGAGGATCTGAAGTTTTCTGCATGATGCTGTTGCTATTGCTTGAACACCTCGGGCCATGTTCTCTGATGGCAGAAGGACTATACTTTTAGTCTGCTGCTAATGAGTGATACAAAATTAGACAGCATGATCTCAGCCAGGGGCCCTTAATCTTCCTAAAACTCAACCATTTATCATCTGCAAGATGGGGATGCTAATTCCCATGGCATTCTGTAGCTGTGCTGATTAATGTTTGCATAGCACACAGAGGCTCAGAGAAGGCTAATTTATTTTTATGAATATCAGTACAGATCTTATACCTCACATCTGGGTAGTCATGGGACTGAAAAGCTTAGTGAGTTGTGGGGAAGACCATAACTTGAGTCTCTTCGAGCAGCTGAATCTTCTGGAACCACGAGGCCTTTGGTAGCAGCATTCTGCTCTCTCCCAGCATGCCCCACAAGTCATAGATGAGAAAGAAAGCGCATAGCTTCGAGGACTCCTGGCATCTTTTAGTGCATGCTGTTCTTTCAGAGAACTGGAGTGTGGTTCCCAGCACCCATGACCTGACTGCTTGTAACTCTAGTTCCAGGGGATCCAATAACAGCTTTAGCCCCTGGACACCCACCTTCATCCCCACATATACATTTAATACAAATACAATCTTAAAACATGCACTTTGAGTCTTTATACAATGGAAATACTTAGAGGGACAGTTATTGGATAAAAGGCAATAAAGTTTTTGCTGTTACTGCTTTTAAAGGATCTTACCACATAGACCTCTGAAGGTTTATGCTAATTTATGCTAATTTGTTTCTGGTGAGATTCTTGATTCCTTTCTGTGCTCTGCTAGGCTTTTTGTTTATAATAAGATACGTTTATTCTTCCACAGTTTCTTACAAGCATATACTGCAATCTGATAGTGTTAGACATTTCAGTGCTTGCCTACTTGATGTGTATAAAATGATGTTGTGGGCCCCTTTATTGCTTTGTGTTTTTTGGAGATGGTCTCAGGCATCTCAGGCTGGCCTTGACCTGCTACCTCCACCTTCCAAATGCTATGCATAGGCATGCCCCCAATAGGCATGCATGATCATGACAACCATGACCACCATGGTCATTTGTCTTTTTCGGAGAATTGAATTCCTTTGATAGATAGTGAATCTAAGTATCTTTTTACTAACATTGGCCACTCACACAGGCCTCCGTGAAAAGCCTGATGCTGATCTTTCCCACTCTTACTTGGCATATTGACCTTTTTTCTCTCTCTTTAAATATTCTGGGTTCTAATAAATTACTTGATTTCAGTTTAATGATGTAGTATTTTTGTCTTCTTCCAGTTCTGGAATCAAATTCAAGACTTCCATGAAAGGGGATATGATCAAGCTGTGTGGAGTAGAAATTAACCCTTCCAATAATCCACCCTTCCCAGGGAACAGCTCTTTAATTAACCCTTCAATACATCCCACCCCCCCCCTTCCCAGAGAATGGCTCTTTAATCACACCTCAAGGCTGGTAGATGTGGAAAAGGGACAGTCCAGAGAGTTGGTGTGTTTCTGTTGCCAGGGGATGGCTCCAGCCCTTGGGATTATGCTAATCAGCCCCGAGCTCCTCCCACTAGAGATCACCTCACCCTGTTGGGTCCTGAAATATGCTATTTCCTGGGAAGACATGGTTGGAACCAGCTCAGTCTGTGCCAGCTCGTACTCTTTTCTAGGACAAGAGGACCGCAGAACACATGTCAGCCAGCTTCACTCCTTGTTTCTAACAGTGTGTCTTTTTCTCTTTTAAATAACATTAAATGGAGATCATGGTTACTGGAATCAAATGAGATCACATTTCAAAGGAGTCAAAAGAGTTAGGGGGTGAGCAGATGGCTCAGTGAGGAGAGCTCTTGCTGAATAAACAAGGACCCCACTTTAGATCCTGAGTGATCATGTAAGAGCTGGGCGTGATCGATCGTATCTGTCACCCTTGTTCCTGAGCACACCTGCATGTACCTGTATAGGTAACACAGACACACTCATGCACATAAAATACAAGATAGTTAAGCCCTGGCAAGTAGTCACCACTTTGAGTGGCAGAACTTCATTGACCGACAGTCTCAGGCCCAATTCCTTCCCTAACACCTATTATGCCTATAGGTCCACACTGCTTCAGAGTCACAAAATCAGAAGATCTGGGGATAGAGCCCAGAAACCTGTCCTTTACTAAGTCCTGAAGTAACTGCAATACAAGCTAAAATTCGTAAAACTGTCCTATGGGGGTTTTTGTCAAGTGTGGGTCTGAGTCTCACTTGGGGCATGAGTGAGTTGCCAGTATTTCTTGGGGTACCAAGCTCACAGCTATACAGGAGGATGATTGGATGCTGCCCTTCCCTCCCAGAGCTACTGTGAGTTGTGAATGACAAGGAGCATCCTGACCCTGCTGCTTCTTGTCTGTGTGGCTTGTGGCAAGTCACCTTGCCTCTCACTCGCCGTCATTTTTCTCATCTAAGATTTGGGATAGTAACATGTGTGTAGTGTTGTGTGCCAGCTAAAGAGCGCCTACACACGCACACACATGGGGGTATACGGTTTTGTCTATACATATATGTATTTATGTACATACACACAATACATACTCTTAAATTGTTTGTGCGTGTGCACAGATGTCTGAGGAGGACTTTTAGGAATTGGTTCTCCCTTCCCACTTTGTTGAGGTCTCTGTTATTTCTGTCACTGTGCTGTGTTCTAGGAGCTAGCCCTGGCTCTGGGCCTGTAGGAGAGCTGGGATTACTGATGGAGGCCACTGTATCTGGCTTCTTGTGGGTTTAGGAGATCAGGCTCGGGCCATCTAGCATCTAACACTGCTAGAACCCTTTCCCACTGAGCCATCTTCCTGGACTGAATACCCTTGGTTTACAGTCTCCATTTTATGAATAAGAAAAGGGCCAGAGCAGAGCAAGGTTGGATAATGCTCCCACAGGGATACAGCTGCTGCCCTGGGGTTTCAACCTAGGCGACTTGATGGGAGCATCCTTGCATTAAAACCACTACTTGGCAAATGAGTTCTCCGGTAAACATACAAATGACAATAAAAACGAACTGCCTGGCAAGTGGTAGGCATTCCATGGGTTAATGTCCTTCCTCTTGTTTGCCCTCCTTCTGTGGTTAGTCTCAGGCATGCTCAGCTACACATCTCCATTGCTTGGTAGTGAGTTTTCTCTCTCCATTTTACCTTCCTAACTGCCATTTGGGTGCTTGGAGCAAACCAGAGATTCAGCTGGGTGGAGAAAGACCAATTGTGCTACTTCCGGGAAAGCCATCTTTTTTTTCCTCCAGCATGCTTGTGACTCACGAGTGACTCAGAAGTGGCTTCTAACAAGAAAGGGACTGTGCAGAAATGCCAAGGGAGTTAGTGGCTAGTGGAGTTGCTGGAGGCATTCCCTAAACCTAGTTATTGAGACGGAGCATCAAGCCATGACTGGCTATTTAGAATTGCTTTTGTTATGGTTCTATCCTAAGCTTGGGGTCAGAGGTACCCCTTAGTGGAAAGACTCAATCCAAGGCTTGTTCTTGTTCCTGAATGAGGCATGATCTTGAGGCAGGTCAAAACTTCAGAGAGCTTGTCTGGCCCTAACTGGAATAGCCTGAGGATCAGAGATCTAAGGTATATTGTGTCATGAGGGGAACCCCCTTTCCGTTTAATAAGACCTTCAAATCTCTTTCAACCTGATTTTAAAAAGGAGAAAGAGATATTGAGTTACTCATATACAGTGGCCCAGGCCTATAGTCCCAAGACAGAAGGACTGCTAAACCTTGGGCCCCACCTTTAAAAAAGAGGAGGAGAGAAAATCTGGGTGTGGCTGTGGGTCCCAGGACTTCAGTGGTGGAAACAGGAGGATCATAAGTTTGAGGTCAGCCTGGGAATATAGTGAGACTTTGTCTCAAAAATATAATAAGATGGGGCAGGTGACATATTTCAACAGACAAAGGCACTTGCTGGGCAAGCCTAACCCTGAGTTCCATTCTTGGGAGCCATGGTGGCAGATGAGAATAGACTACACAGAGCCATTCTCTGACCTCTCTATGACCACATGACATGGCATGCATTCTCTGATCTCTCTATGACCACATGTCGTGGCATGAACTCTCTGTCTCTCTGTCTCTGTCTCTCATGTTCTCTCTCCAGCACATGATAAACTAAGGAGCAGCCAAGAGCAGGTTAGAAACAGAAACATGCAACAGACATAACAATGCAAATGTTATGGGGCTCACTGTACAATCCTTTTCAGCTCCTTTGTATGCTTGAAACGTTGCAGAAACAGTGTTCGGGAAAAAGCAGGTATCCATAGAAAAGGTCACACTTAAAAACACGTTACTTCCTTTGAAATATAAATGGCAGCCCTCCTTCCTCCCTCCCCTTACTACTTCAAATCCTGGTATTCCTTCTCTGCTGCAAAAGCAATTTCAGTGAGCTAGCCTGTGGGTCACTGCTCCTTTATACCACAGGCATTACCTCCATCCTGGGGTATAATTCTCACCATAACCCTACAAACTAATGACTGCTTTCCTTAGTTTATGAGGAAAGCTAAGGCTCAGAGGGCTGACTCAGGTCATCCTATTAATCTTCCAGCACTGATCATGACCCTCCCTCGTGGCATTGTGCTGTACCTTTTCATGTTTGAGGTCACTGTGCTTCATCCAGCCTTAGGAGATGGTCCCATTACTATCTTCAACCCATATGGTTAGAACGGAAACTTTAGAGAGGCTCAGAATGCACCCTAACTTTCTCTAGGGACATGTAAATGGCACAGTCCATGTTTGGACCCAGTCTATTCTGCCTCAAAGCCCTTTTGCCCCCTAATGTTCAAATCCAGGCTTGGCATCTGTTTGCCCGACTTAGGAACCCCTCAACTGGAGGCCACAAGCTCCCCAAGACAATTGGTTCAGCGCTGCATCTTCCTTATGTATAGAACAGTTCCTAACATGACTAGTATTACCGAGTGAAGGGAGGGCATGGGATCTACAGCATCTCAGCCCCTGAAGTGCTCCTACCAAGCACAGTTTGACAATCCTCGGAGGAGGAGACGTCCACTTCTTCAATGTGATGTACTGGCCCGAGGCTCAGGAGATGGATATTAAGGAGTTATAATGAACACAATTGTGACATTCAGCTTTCCATCTCTATAACAAAATATGTGAGATGAAGTACGGAGGAACAGGTTATTCTAAACATTTTTTTTTTACATTTATTGTTCATGGGTGCATTCAGAAGGACAACTTTTGGGAGTCAATTCTCTCCTTCCACCATGTGGGTTCCAGAGATTGAACTCAAGTCCTTTGGTTTGGCAACAAATGTCCTCGCCCCCTGAGCCGTTTCACTGGCCTCGGGAAAGGCTTCTTTCTATTTCATTCCCTGTTAGGTTTGACCAATTGCTGTGAGTTGGTGGTAAAGCAACATATTATGGGGATCCCATTGCAAAGCAAAAACAGTTTATCCCATGCCAGGAAAGAGAAAGGGGAAGGTGCTTTGGTCCTATAATCCACTTCGAGACTATATTCCCAGTGGTTTAAAGATACCCCTCTGGACCCTACCTCTTAAAGGGTTACCATCCTTCAAATAGCTGTGCCTTTAGACCAAGACTTTATTGCATGGGCTTCTGGGAGACATTCAAGATGCAACTGTCTCAGCACGTTCCCCTCACTGTCCCCTAAGCTTCCAAAGAACAGCAGAAAGCCATCATACATTGCCAAGGAGTAACAGAAACCAAGACCAAATGCTTAAACATTTCCAAATTTTCAGGGAGTCTTCAAATGTAAACAGCAAGAAATCAACCCAGGGACCCCTAGTGACCAAGACAGCTTCTGCTCCGTGGCCATACTTGACTTGTGGCTACAGCCATGCGCAGGTGAGCACTTATTAGTCATCTTAAATGTGCCCAAGCAGCTGGTAATGACTCCTCACATGGACAGGATGCTTTGTTTACCAAGTTCTGCATCTCTTCTCTCCCTTGGTCTTCCTAGCAGCATACCAGGGCAGGTGGGATGAGCTCCTATTTATTGGTGAGGAGATGATGCTGGGAGGTTAAGTCATCTGCCCTCACCACTCGGTTGATAATGGCAGAGGGGTCTTCAGCACCCTCGTCCACTAGAACATCTTTGTTGAGACTGTTTTTACCAGGAAGTTCTGAGGATGAGAGTAGCAGATGGATTTCTTTCTGTTGGTTTTCTTTAAACATGGGTCCTGTACTTCATCAGTTAATCTCTCTAGGCATCAGTTTTTTCCAATCTGTAAAGGGGAAAAAAAATCACACAAAATCAGCTACCAGTAAGGCAACATGTAGTAGAGGAAGAAGGTTTGTGAAGGTTCAGAACAAGAAAAAAATTTTTTTAACTAAAAAGTTACTTATTTTTTTATGTGTATGGGTGTTTTGCTTATATATAAGCAAGATGTGTGTGTATGTGTATGTGTGTGTGTGTGTGTGTGTGTGTGTGTATGTATATACCGTGTACATGCCTGGTACCCAAGGAGGCCAGAAGAGGACACTAGATCCCTGAGCTGTGGGGTGGTTGGTGGGAATCCAGCCTGGGTCTTCAGGAACAGCAGCCAGTGCTCTTAACCTTTGAGCCATCTTTCTATCCCCTATTCATTTTATTTTAAAGGCTTATTTACTTAAAAAAATTATGACAGTTGTTGATTTTGCATTCATATGTGTGTGCATGTGTGTTGTGCTACATGCGTGGAGGTCAGAGGACAATTTTGGGGAGTGGGTCTCTCCTTCCACTATGTAGAGCCCAGGGATTGAACTCAGGTCATGAGTCAGGCTTGGTGGCAAGCCTCTTTACACAGTGAGTCATCTCACTAGCCTTGAAAAAGCAGCTTTAAACCTGTTTTCCTTCTGTTTAGGGGGGGCATGGAGGGCTGTAAGGCAATGCTACTAGTCAAATCCAATGCCTTGCACATGCCAGGCAAATATTGTGCCATTGAATGCCACGCCTGGCCCCATTTTGAAGTAGAGATGTTTGGAGGACCGTGATGATGCTGTCCCACTTTTCATAAGTTAAACATCTTTTCATAAGTTAAACACTTGGCCACACTGTCTAAAAATGGCACTTGTCACCTCATTGCCACATTCCGTTATTGCCCACAGCATTTGCCACCACTTATGGTTTTTTATTTTTATTGTTTGTCTGAATTCTCTCACCGGAATGTAAAAATTGCTAGCAGAGCAGGGAAATTGCCTGCTTTATAAAGCCTCTGAAACCCTAACAGGTGGAACAGTGCCTGCCAAAAATTACTGTTTGTTGAATGAATGACGGAGGAAGGAAGGGATGTACCTGAGTTGCAGAACGAGACAAAACTCAGTGTGGTCTGAATGGCTAGAATGTTTGCTGGAAGCTTCCTTGCCTTTTAGTAGAGGGATCTTCTGGTCTGCCTTCCTCATGCTCAGGTTGAGTCACTGGCTGGCTGGTTTGCAAAGCTTCCATGCCCACTGATTTAGATCCTGGTGAAGCGGCTTTAGGAATCATGTCTTTGCAGCAGGTACAGGTCACCGTATGGCACCCACTGCTTCTGTATTGAGAGCAGAGCTAAGGTTTGGTCCTGCACACTGCTGTGTCTACAGGGTTAAGAATTGCGCCTGACCCACCCAGAAGTGTTTGGTAAATAAATGAAGGAAGCAGCAAATGAGTATAGAAGAGGAAGCTGGGGCTCTTAACCCCCCCTCCAAAGTCATTTGAAATAAGTGTTCACCACCGCACAAACCTTCCATGTTCAAACACGAACCGAGTCTCTCTGGAGGCGAAGAGGCACTAACTCCAGGGAAGGGAGAAGGGCAACCCTAGGCTCCAGATCCGGTTCCATGCCATGTTTTGGAAGTCGTGTTTACGTCTGCCTTCATCCTCATCCCTTCCGCTCCAGCATAAGCAAAATTATAACCCTGCACACTGACTTGCATGCCATTATCATAGCTTGGGTGCTTCTACGTTGAGGGACTTCGCCCCCGGGACCGTTGACTGTCCGTGAATGACAAATCCCAAGCGAGGGTTGCACAGACAACCGGACTTCGCTACTTTCGTGCAGCAGAGGGAGGGAACAGAGAATGAAAGATTCTGAAAATAAAGGTAAGGGGTTGACAGCAGAGGGGCGGCTAAAAGATGCTTGGGGGAGTCACAATATGGACCTGTGTAGTTTGTACTGATGGCTAATTTGATTACTGAGGTCTATTCGTAATTTTTAATTATGTAATATATGTCCTCTTTAAACGACTGTTTTCTAAATACCATTTCCTTCAGTTTTCCATTTTTGCAGCACTAAATATATGTATTTTTTTGCATTATTGACTTAATCTTGGCCGAGAACCTATCTCACAGCTTGCTTTATAATCGCTTCCAGAATTTTGATACTTTTCTTTTTGGGGGAGTGTTTACAATTGTAAATCAATAAGATGTAGGTTTTCAGCCAGTTAATGGAGTAGCTGGAGAACTTGGTGCTTAAACAGTTCGGGTTTTCTAGACGATCTCCAGATGAACGTTCATCTTTTTGGGAGGGACCAGTGGGGAGTCGTCGCTGACCTTCAGAACTGTTTACCTTGCTCAGGGATGTTCAGATGCAAACTCCCCCTGTTCCCTGGCCCCCGTACCGCCTCTAAAAAAGAAAAAAAA
>LOEQ01005493.1:141689-157723 GCA_001685075.1 Bramus lutescens | reverse complement strand
TCAATCTTGTTGACTTTCTCAAAGAACCAGCTCTTTGTTTCATTGATTCTTCCGATTGCTTTTTGTGTTTCTATTTTGGTGATTTCAGCCCTCAGTTTGACTATTTCCATTCTTCTACTCCTCCTGGGTGAGTCTGCTTCTTTTCTTAATAGAGCTTTCAGCTGTGCTTTTAAGTCTCTAATGTTGGCTTTCTTCGATTTTTTAATGTGGACACTTACAGCTATGAACTTTCCTCTTAACACTGCTTTCATGGTTTCCCATAGGTTTGGGTATGTTGTGTCTTTATTTTTGTTGAATTCAAGGAAGACTTTAATTTCTTTCTCTATTTCTTCCCTGAACCGGGGTGGTTCATTAGCTGACTGTTCAGCTTCCATGAGTATGTAGGCTTTCGGTTGTAGAATTATTGTTAAATTCTAACTTTATTCCATGGTGATCTTATTAGACACAGGTGGTTACTAATATTTTTCTGTATCTGTGGAAGTTTGCTTTGTTACCAATTATTTCATCAATTTTCAAGAAAGTTCCATGAGATGCTGAGAAGAAGGTATATTCTTTTCTATTTGGGTGGAATGTTATATAGATGTCTGTTAAGTCCATTTGATTCATTACCTCCATTAATGCTCTTATTTCTTTGTTAGGCTTCTGTCTGATTGACCTATAAATCTTTATGTTGCCTAGGTTGGCCACTTGTTCACAGTGATTCTTTCATTCTGCCTCTGAAATTGCAAGGATACTTGTTTTAAAAGGTGACACATCCATAAGCATATTTATGCAGAAAAATGATTTTCATATTGTTTGCCAGCCTGCTACTCTGTAATCTTTTCTGAATGTAATTTTCATGAGTTCTTCATATAACAACATTTTAATGTTATTTTTATTGACTGAATATAAATATAATTCAGTCTTCTAGAAGAGTTGATTTTTTTTGTATTTTTGATAATACAAATACAGGTGTTCATAGGACCTTTAACCATCACAGTTCTCTTCAATTACTTTGTAATTCAATCAAAATGCAAAGACATGCCTGATGTTAATGTGTCCTGCACCTTTACTTAAGATAAGGAGTGATAGGGCAAGAGTTTTTATAATCCATCTTTGAGAACTGAATCTACTTAAAAATTTACCTATGTGATGTGTGAAATCCCCCATACCATTTCACATACTGGCTTCTGTCTCCAGATTGTTGAAACCATATATGTCTTTCCCCTTTCTTCCTGTTATGAGTACAACTGGGTACCATGTTCACATCACAATACCACTTTTGAGACATAAGAATAAGTCTGAGAGGTTTATTCAAAGTCCCAAGCTTAATATAAATGTATTAGAATCACAGAACAGTGATTAAGAGTATATACTACTCTTGCAGAAGACAGAGGCCTTGGAGGGTACTTGCAATCAAGTTTATATATAATATACATAAAATAATGATAATAACAGTAAAAATAACAATGGTAACAACAACAATAATATTAAGCATCAAAATCAGCCTTGACATCCCTTCCCTTCGAGGCTGACAGAAGCATAAAATAAGTAGGTGTATTCTGTACAAACACCCCAATCTGCTGAACTCAAGCATCATCGAACCTTTGGCTTTTCTCCAGTTCTTGCCCACTTTGAATTCCAGGAGTGATTCTTTCTCTTAATAAATTGCGCCTTCCATAACTCAAAGAAAACCAGCCTTCAATTCACAATTCCAAAGAACCTAGACAACAGTCAGGCCCCTAAGAGAGACATGCATAGATCTAATCTACATGGGAAGTAGAAAATGACAAGATCTCCTGAGTAAATTGGGAGCATGCAGACCTTGGGGGAAAGTTGAAGGGGAGGGGAGAGGAAGGGAGAAGAGAAGAGAAAAATATATAGCTCAATAAAATCAATAAAACAATTTCTGTCTTCCTATCCACATCTATATCCTTATTCAGGATTTTAAGCTCTTGTGAATCCTAGATGATGCTCACCAGACCCTGATGTCCACTGACATTTTGGTTCATCACCTTTATGTCTGCTGAGTCTGGAATGTAGATGGAAATATGCTTCTTCTGGCTGTGACATAATATTCAGGACTTCCTGACAGCCATAAATAGTACATAAATTAAAGCTCAACACATCCTTGAATGAACTTCTGCTCAGCCAAACTGTAAAACATACAACCTTCATCAACACAGAAGGAACTGGGTGGGGAAAATAACAGAGAGAATACACAGTTTAACTAATTGTGATAAAAATGACAAAATTTCCAATCACATACTGATTGCTAGGCTCCTCCCAGAGCTGAGGAAGGAACTTTTATAAGTTAGGCAACCTGAAGCTTTAGCTTCATTAGCTAAGTAAATCCATCTGTGCTGACTAGTCAAGCAACTGCTTATTAGGCAAGTTTCACTTTGGTCCAGTGCTTTCGTGCAGTGTGAACTCCAAAAATACAGGATTGCTTGCTTGGGCATTCCTTAAGGGAGTTTTAGCTTTGGTAGGTAGTGGTGCATAATGAAGACCTGCTTTGCTTTCTCCCTGGTGAGACTGTTATGATAAAATATGATAAATCTAATAATAACTATAATAAGAAAATGCGTTTAGCTCCTTATTTGAACAAGCTATATGTGGGGGTATTATTGGCTGCAAACTTTGGGCTCAGGTTCTGGGAGTCACAAGAAAAGCTTCATAGTCACATGATTTCTGGGTAGATCAATTATGCATCAGATGCTCCAGAGACTTGAAATGGAGGAGGGTAACTGGAGGACAGAGATGAGAGGGGCTTCTCTGTCAAAATGAAAACACTTGCTGCTTCTAGCTTGTCCAGCCAGCATGAGAACTTGGTGTTAATCTTCCAGCATTCATATTTCAAAAAAGTACGCCAAGCCCACAAAACAAAACAAATCAAAACTAGAGCCGACCCCATTCTACAATCCTAGTGCTGAGGGGCAGAGGGAAGAAACCATAGGATCTCCAGTCTAGCTTAATTGGCCAAGAGAGAGGCCAGGTCTCAAAAAAAAAAACCGAAAACACCCCACAACCCAGAACAAAACAACCCCCCAAACACACACACACACACACACACACACACCCAAAACACAAAACAAAAATAAACAAAAACCAGAAATAAACAAACAAAAAAAGCAAATGGAAAAACATTGAGCATCATGACTGGTACTCTCGTCTGGCCTTTACTACTGTGCATTGTTTAGACCCACACACTTCTCTGACCTAGACTAGCAGGTTGTTCTTCAGTGACTAATTCCTGAGTAGGAAGGCCCAGGAGATCAGAGATAAAGAAGATAGACTAGGTGGGCACAAGGGGTCTCAAACAAGCCATGCCTTATGCCAAGCAAATTTATTACAAAGGACAGCGTCTTATATACTCTTTCCAGGGGGAAATGGGACAATGCCAATGGAAAGCTATCATACCATGGGACTAAGACAGTGGGAAGCTAATCAAACAAGGCTAGACAAGGGAAACACAGGGCATCTCAACAATGTCAGAAAAGAAGCACACAGCAACATTGAGGCCATTATCTCCAGTCTCTTAAATGAAAAACCAAGAACCCAGAAATCAAAACACAACCTCATTGGAGCCCTTGATACTAGCCCGAACCCTGAGCGAGGACATAGAACTAGGTTCCTTTTATCCCTCCGTCAGGATCTCTGAGAAAGTCTTGCTTTGGTCTAGCTCTCAACATTGCCCCCTCCCCTACTCAAAAGGAGTTACTAGCTTTGATGACACCCCCAAAGACAGAACTTCACATTCCTGTCTACATACATACACACACACCCCTATTTTTTACATTTATGTGCACTACTTGAATTTACTCTATTGAAAGATTTATTTATTTTAAATTTATGTGCATGTGGCCGCATGAGTTTATATGTACCGTATGCATATAGGTACCTGTGGAGGACAGAAAAGAACAATAGATTCCCTGGAGTAGAGATTGCAGCAGTTACAAATCACCCACTGTGCTGTGGGTGCTGTGAGCTAGATCTAGATCCTCTGGAATATCCTTACTTGCCTTTAATCATGAAGCCATCTTGGCAGCCCCTGAATTCCTCTTTGTATAAAACTGTCGAAATAGCGGAAATGGCACTTGAAGATAATGCCCAGTTTCTCTGTTCCATCAAGATGTATCTCAACTGCCAAGAGCCATCTTGGTTTATGTCAAGTCATATTTTCTAGGATAGGCTTGATTTGAGTAAACTGTTAACTTCTTTTCCTCTTTATGTATCTGTCAAAAGGATACTATTACTTTCCAGTGTTCTACTACAACTTTGTAGGCATGTTTAATTCTCTGAAGAAAGTTGTGGAAGCCCTGAGAGTGGCAAGAATAGGTTACATTGGGTTTTTATATGCTTATAAAGATATTCTGATTTAGTTAACCAATTGATTAACTTATTTTGTGTATATGTGTGTGTCTCTTTCTGTGTGTGTATGCACACATATGTGTTGGTGATACTTGTGGAGCCCAGAAGAAGGAATTGCGTTCCTTAGAGAGGGGACTATATATATTAGTAGTTGCTATCCACTGGATATGGATTCTGAGAAACAAAGTCCAGTCCTCTGCAAGAAGAGCTAATACTCTTGAACCATCCCTTTATTCTTTCAAAGAAATACTAAAACTCCCTCTGCCTATGTCATTTGCTTTACATTAAATTTGGTGGTAAAGGGATGTAATTGTTCAGCTTCAGTTACAGGGTGTAGTAGATTCCCCAAAGACCAAGTCTGTGAGTCCATCAGTTGCTTACCAGCTGCACTACATGGCAGGCCACTGTCCACTCCACTTCATAGACATTAATGCAAACAGACAGAAGAGCAAAGGGGGGTGAGGTCACACTGAGAAGCTGAGTGCAGCCCACTGCCTCAGCTTTATTCTTACTGGAGTTTTAGGAATGTATCATATGAGTTTAATGATCTTCAGAAAGTGCTTGGGAATAGTCAACCAAAATAGTCAACCAATATGCCCAGTGTGTAAATGACAAGATTTGACAACATACTTGTTGGTGCAAGTGTGTGTGAGAGACCAATGCAGAAATAGCATTAAGTGTTGGAATTTGAAAATTGAGGAGTTCAGAGCTGCCCAGGAAACTGAAACTGACTTTTTCCTTTTTTTTTCTTTTTTTTCTTTTTTTGGCCAAGGGGCCTTTCTTTTCAGAGTTTGGCTTTTCCATGAAGCACAGACATTTATTTATTTATTTTTTGCACTGTATTCTTCAGCACAATTTTTTTCCCTTGGCTAAGAATGGAATTACTAACATTGCGTGCTCTGTATTCTGAAAATCACTGTCAGGTGTGAATTAAATACTTTATTTGAAGGGGTCAGCTCCTTCTCATAAATCACAAAGGGACTTTTTATAGAATAATAGTCATTGGAACTAATGCAATGCTTTTCACTGTGGATTCTCTAAGTACTCCACACAGCCTTCTCTCTGTTATGTATGTTTCACTGACTCCTATTACCCCTCCATCCAGGTTCAGAGCTTTATATGAACTCCGTTGACTCTTCCAGGACAGCTTCAGTTGAACCTACGTGAAAGCATTTGAATAATAGTTTGGGGGTCCCAGAGGAAGGAAGAAGAACATTTCAACAATCTGTGGGTATCGGTATCTTATTTGTTCAGAATTCAGGAGAAGTGCTGATGGGTACCCTTGGACTGACAGGTTAAAAGCAAGTAAGCAGTCATTAATCACCCCCAAACCCACAGCATCCTCTTTGATCATAATGAGACTACAAATAGGGACCTTGATGTATTCTGCATTCCCATTTGGGTGTTCAGCTTGTAAGTATTTTCTAATTACAAGTGCTTACAGTCATAACATGTTTAGTTAGAAGAGAAGGTAAACACCATTAATAATCATTAGTAAACCAGCCAAGTCATTCTATAGATGAAGTTTCAAAGATCAGAGGGGTCTCTTGATTTATTCAAGATCATGCTCCACATTAATTACTACAAAACTGGGATTTCTCAGGACTTCTCATTCCCACAGCCTTGTATTAACTTTTCCACTTGAGTTCTCTCCCTTTCTCTTCTTTCTCCTTTGCTTCTCCTGTTTTTCATTCTTATGTTCTATGTTTTAATCTCATGAACAAACTTTGTTTTTAAACATGAGAGGGAAAGCAATAATTAAAATGACAGAAGAGAAACCAACCAGACTTTCCCTACCCACTAAAGGAGATGTTTGCACATAATTTGTGTGACATTGAAACCTAACCTTATGTAGCAGGGTTTCATTTACTAAGGAAATATAAGTTGCCTGCAAAACACAGATTGTAATTTGTGATGAAATCTGTAATGTTCTATACTTTTCAATAAGAAATTTAATAGTCATAAAATGATCATGGAAGTATGAACAGACGTTTCCAGAAAGAAGCTGTACTTTCAAACTGAACCTTTTGCAAGACTACTTAACTGATCAGAACGTCAATGAATTTTGCAATTCAAGGGTCAGATTGTCTTGGACCATCATTAGTCCTCATAGTAGCTATTTATTGCCTTCTTATCTACCTGATGCAACCATTAGTAAAACCATTAGTAAATCATTTGGAATGTATAAACTGAGCCCCAGATTTTTTTTCTAAATTTTATTTATTCTTCTCTCACACAATGCATCCTAAGCACACCTTCTCCTCCCTCCTCTCCTTCCAGTCCCCTGCCACCTCACCTCTTCCTCAGATCTCTTCTTCATCTCCCCCCAGAAAAGTGAAGCTCTCCCAGGTACATCCACTGAACATGGGACAGCAAGACATAATAAGACCAGGCAAAACTCTCACATCAAAGCTGAGCAAGGCAACCCAGTAGGATGAAAAGGGCATTAAAAGCAGGCAAAAAATTCAGAGACACCCCCCATTCCCACTGTCAAGAGTTCCCCAGAAATTACCAAGCCAGCAACCATAACATATATGCGGAGGACCTTGTTCAGACACATACAGACTCTGATTGTTGCTTTAGTCTCTGTGAGTCTCCATGAGCCCTGCTTAATTGATTCTGTGGGTTTGCTCGCCCAGTGTCTTTTACTACTCTGGCTCCCACAATTCCTCCTCCTCTACTTCCGTTTTGAGGGACCCAATTGAGATCTCAAGCATAGACTCTGTCTCTCCCCTTAATATTTGGCTGTGCTTCAGCTAATATTTGTATCTGCATTGGCTCTCATCAGCTGCAAGGTGCAGTCTTGTTGTGATAGGGGAGTGCAGGCCTGTTTTTCATCCGCCCGGCTCCCACATGGCTAGCTTATACCCCGAAATAAAAACACACAAATTGTATTCATTTAANNNCACACAAATTGTATTCATTTAAACACTGCCTGGCCCATTATATCTAGCCTCTTATTGGCTAAATCTCACATCTTAATTAAAGTAACCAATGAAAGTAACACAGACAGATGACCCTCCTACATCAGACATTTGTTCAACTATGTTCATAGCAGCATTATTTGTAATAACCAGAACCTGGAAACAACCTGGATGCCCCTCAAACAAAGAATGGATATAGAAAATGTGGTACATTTATGCTATGGAGTACTTACTACTCAGCAGTAAAAACAAAAATGGCATCTTGAAATTTGCATGCAAATAGATGGAACTAGAAAAACCATCCTGAGTGAGGTAACCCAGAAAGATGAACATGGTACGTACTAACTCATAAGTGGATACTAGCTGTAAAGCAAAGGATAACAAGCCCTAAGAAAAGCATATATAGATCCACCTAGAAAGGGGAAATAGACAAGATCACCTGACAAAATTGGGAGCATGGGGATGGGGAGAAGGGAGGGCAGAAGGGGATGAGGAAGGCAGAAGAGGATGGGGGAGAAAAACTTGAGGGAACAGGGTAGTCAAGATGGAGGAAGGACAGAGATGAGAGCAAGGAAAGAGATATTTTGATTGAGGGAGCCATTATGNACCCACTGAAACAGTCTACCTGAGCTAATGGGAGCTCACCAATACCAGCCAGACAGGGAAGGAACCAGCATAGGACCAAACTAGACCCTGTGAATGTGGGTGACAGTTGTATGGCTGGGCAGACTGCAGGGACACTGACAGTGGCACCAGGACTTATCCCTACTGCTTGTACTGGCTTTTGGGTAACCCATTCTCTTTGGATGAATACCTTGCTCAGCCTAGATATAGTAGGGAGGGCTTTGGTCCTTCCTCAAAGTAATGTGCCTTACCCTCTTTGAGGAGTGGATGGACGGTGGAGGGGAGGTTAGGTGGAGGGAATGGGAGGAGGAGAGGAAGTGGGACCTGGGAGCTGTGAGATGGAATAATCCTTTTCCCGCCCAAGTTGGTTTTATCACATGAACAGAAAGCAAAGTAGAACAATGACCAAATTACAGAATCAGCTACAGTGCCCACCAGTGGGTGACTGGATAGAGAAAGTGTGCTGTGCATGCACAACGAAGTACGACTTCACTGCTGTGCACAGGGAAGTATTGCGCAGCCACAAAGAAGAATTAAGTTATGTTGTTTGCAGAGGAACTGAAGGTTATCGTGGTAGAAGAAACAAATGAGACTCAGAAAGACACGTTTTACAGGTATTCTCCCTTCTGAGGAATGCCAGAAAGAAAAGCATGAAAATATCGGAGGCTGTTAGTAAAGAGAAGGGGAATCAGGGTGGTGTGACAAAACTCTTCATGGGGAGACACAACATACATTTTTATTCACCTCAGATAGGGACCCGGCGACAGCATGGACTATCACCAAAGTCCTACTTGGTGAGCCAATGAGTTTTATTGGGGTTACTTATGGGAATAAGGGCGAGGTTACTTACAGAAGCAGAAATAAGTCAAAGGCAACTGTGTTTTAATTACTCCTTTCGTCAACAACGCTGGACATAAAAAGTTATGGGACAAGGCTGTGCTAGGCTGTGCTGTGTGGCCCCCCCCAGGTGTGAAGTGTGTGCCCTTTGTGGTATCTTTCTTCAGCTCCCACTCATATAGGTGACATGGAGCAGGCCTTCAAGGGTCTCTAGCTGTGCCTAATTAGAGCCTGCTTATTGGCTTCAGAATTTGGGCTTTTTTCTTCTTTGAGTTAAGCTATTTTATGAAATTTAATCGGATACCCATCACATTCAGAGTGGAATGTGCCCACTCTTTTTTTTTTTCAGATCAGAGATGACAAGCTTCTAAAAAAATTAACAGTGTGAAGAGACAACATACAAAATGGGAGAAAATAATTTCAAATAGTTAACCTGGTAATGGGCTAATATTTAAAATATACAAGAAACTCAAACAACTCAATAAACAGACGAAGGATCTAAAGAACTATTTCTTTTTTTAAAAAAAGATTAATTAATTAATTAATTAATTNATTTATTTATTTATTTATTTATTTGTGCAGTATCCTGCCTGTAGGCCAGAAGAGGGCACCAGATCTCATTGCAGATGGTTGTGAGCTAGGAATTGAACTCAGGACCTCTGGAAGAGCAGTCAGTGCTCTTAACCACTGAGCCATCTCTCCAGTCCCTGAAGAACTATTTCTTAAAGAAAGGCATAATAATAGCTAACTGACATATGAAAACAGGCTGAGCATCAAAAAAGTTGACAGTCAGTGTTACTACTGTCAACCTGAAAGACTCTATATTTATCTGCTTATTGTTTTATTGTTTTTATTGAACTATATATTTTTCTCCACTCCCCTCCCTTTCTCTCCCCTCACCTTCAACTCTCTCCCCTGATTTCTATGCTCCGAATTTACTCAGAGATCTTGTCTTTTTCTATTTCCTGTGTACATCCATGTATGTCTTTCTTAGGGTCCTCTTTGTTATCTAGGTTCTCTGGAATTTCACAATTGTAGGCTGTTTTATTTTATTTTTAATTTTTTCTTTATGTCTAAAAGCCACTTGCGAGTGAGTACATATGAGATTTATCTTTCTGGGTCTGGATTACTTCACTCAATATGATGTTTTCTAGATCCATCCATTTGTCTGCAAATTTCAAGATGTCATTATTTTTTCCTGATGTTTAGTACTCCATTGTGTAAATGTACCACATTTTCCTTATCCATTCTTTGGTAGAGGGACATTTAGGTTCTTTACAGGTTCTGGCTGTGACAAATAATGCTGCTATGAACATAGTTGAACAAATGTCCTGTGGTATGATTGAGCATCCTTTGGGTATATACCCAAAAGCAAACTCACCCAGGAGGACTAGATGGCAGGAAATAATCAAATTGAGAGCTGAACTCAACAAAATAGAAACAAAGAAAACANGTTTTCTAGATCCATCCATTTGTCTGCAAATTTCAAGATGTCATTATTTTTTCCTGATGTTTAGTACTCCATTGTGTAAATGTACCACATTTTCCTTATCCATTCTTTGGTAGAGGGACATTTAGGTTCTTTACAGGTTCTGGCTGTGACAAATAATGCTGCTATGAACATAGTTGAACAAATGTCCTGTGGTATGATTGAGCATCCTTTGGGTATATACCCAAAAGCAAACTCACCCAGGAGGACTAGATGGCAGGAAATAATCAAATTGAGAGCTGAACTCAACAAAATAGAAACAAAGAAAACAATACAAAGAATCCATGAGACAAAGAATTAGTTCTTCAAGAAAACTCACAAGGTATACAAACCTTTATCCAAACTAACCAAAAGACAGAGAGAGAATATCCAAACTAACAAAATCATAAATGAAAATGGGGACATAACAATAGACACAGAGGAAAACTAGAGAATCATTTAGTGATATTTCAAAAGCTTGTATTCCACAAAATTGGAAGACATAAAGGAAATGGACAGTTTTCTGAATAAATATCACTTACCAAAATTAAATTAAGACCAGATAAGCAAATTAAATAGATCTATAACTGCTAAAGAAATAGAAACAGTCATCAAAAGCCTCCCAACCCAAAAAAGTCCAGGGCCAGATGGTTTCAGCACAGAATTCTACAAGATTTTCAAAGGAGAACTAATACCAATACTCCTCAAATTGTTCAACACAATAGAAATAGAAGAAACATTGCCAAACTCTTTTTATGAGGCTGTAATTACCCTGATACCCAAACCACACAAAGACATTACTAAGAAAGAAAATTACAGACAAGTCTCACTCATGAACATTGATGCAAAAATACCCAATAAAGTGTTTGCAAACTGAATCCAAAAACACATCAGAATAGTCATCCATCATGATCAAGTCGACTTCATCCCGCAGATGCAAGCATGGTTCAACGTATAAAATTTGTCAATGTAATCTACCATATAAACAAACTGAAAGAAAAAAAAACATGATCATCTCATTAGATGCTGAAAAAGCTTCTGACAAAATACAACACCACTTCACAATAAAGGTCTTGGAGAGAGTAGGGATACAAGGAACTTACCTAAACATAATAAAGGCAATATACAGCAGGCCAACAGCCAACATCAAACTAAATGGAGAGAAACTCAAAGCTGAAATCAGAGACAAAGTTGTCCACTCTCTCCACATCCATTCAATATAGTCTAGCTAGACAGCAAAAGGACATCAAGGAAATACAAGTCAGAAAAGAAGTCAATCTTTCACTATTTGCTGATGCTATGATAGTTTACATAAGTAACCCCAAAAATTCTACCAAGGAACTTCTGCAACTCATAAACACCTTCAGTAATGTAGTGGGATTCAAGATTAATTAAAAAAATCAGTAGCCCTCCTTTACACAAATGATAAATGGACCGAGAAAGAAATCAGATGTGGCCTGGGGGTGTGGCTTAATCGCAGAGTCAGGGGAGGCTGCTGGTTTGTTCCCAGCCTCCCAGACCCGAAATAATCACACAGAAACTATATTATTTACAATACTGTTTGACCAATAGCTTAAGCATATTTATAGAAAGCTCTTACATCTTAAATTAATCCATTTCTATTATTTTATATTTTACC
This sequence comes from Bramus lutescens, assembly GCA_001685075.1. Taxonomy (NCBI): domain Eukaryota; kingdom Metazoa; phylum Chordata; class Mammalia; order Rodentia; family Cricetidae; genus Bramus; species Bramus lutescens. Next base: position 145,881 of record LOEQ01005493.1, on the reverse strand, counting down.
ACAAGGCTTGTGGTTTAACGTCAAGGTTCTGGTGAGTCTGCCTCCTGCTGTGGCTCCATGCTGTACCTCTGGCTCCTCCCACTTTCTCCCTCTATCTCTGCTCGGAATTCTGCCTTGCTCTATTCTGCTAAGCTACTGGCCAAAGCAGCTTCTTTATTAACCAATGGCAATAAAACATATTCCTAGCATACAGAGGGGGATCCACATCAACATCTCACTCAGTTTGTTCTACCCCCAGCACTGCATGGTAAAGAGGAATCAAATAACAGCAACAGCAACTAATAGCAGGGGCCAGATATATAAAAGAAATAAAAACCACTCATTTCATCCATGACACCCGCAACCCCAACAGCAACTACTGTGATGATGGGGGCAGAAATGATATCAGCTAGGAAGTTCTGGAAGAGAATAAATGAAGAGAAAAGATAATTAAGAGAGAAGAAAATGGGAAATGGGAAGCAAAATAAAAGTTAGGCTATCCAGAAAGTGTAAAGGGATAAAGAAAGTAAAGTAAAAGATGAAGGGTGTAATTACAAAATAGAAAAGAAAGAGAATCTTAAAAGACACTGTTAGAAGAGGGAGGGAGAACTAGTGAAAAATAGCGAAAAACAGATTATAAGAAAGGAAAATACTTCCGTAGAGATGACCCCAGCTAAGACTCTAAGCAATAGTGGAGAGGGTGCCTGAACTGACCTTGTCCTGTAGTTAGATTGATGACCACCTTAATTGTCACCATAGAACCTTCATGCAGTAACTGATGGAAGAGATCCACAGCTCCGAGAGTCCAGTTGAAGAGAGGGAGGAGTGATATATGAGCAAAGGAGTCAAGACCATGATGGGGAAACCCACAGAAACAGCTGTCCGGAGCTAGTAGGAGCTCACTGATTTCAGACTGACTGTGGAGCAGCCTGCATAGGACCAAACTCTGCCCTCTGAATGTGGGTGACAGTTGTGTGGCTTGGGCAGTTTGTGGGGCCACTGGCAGTAGGATAAGGATTGATCCCTAGCACATGAACTTTGCTTTTTGGTGCCCATTCACTATGGAGGGATACCTTGCTCAGCGTAGATACGGGGGAGGGCTTTGGTTCTGCCTCAAGGTGATGTGACAGACTTTCTTGACTCCTCATGGGAGCCTTACCCTGTATGAGGAGTGGATGAGGGTAGAGTGGGGAGAAGGTGGGGGTCACAGGAGAAGGGGAGGGGGAACTGGGGTTGGTATGTAAAATATAAAAGAGTTTTTTTAAAAAAATAAAGGAAAATACATATCAAGAAAAAAGCAAAAAGTATACAAACATACAACATATAGACACATGTAAACACGTACATATACCTGCACTAACACACACCACATGCACGTGCATGCACAATGTATAAACACACGCACACACATACTTGATCTATATACAAAATCAAAAGAAGCATTGCGTCACTGGGTGTTGTGTGGGCACGAGTGGAAGCCAGTGCCTCCTGCAATCTGCACTCGGCCTGTGTCTTTCTGGGCTCCGTGTCCTTTTGGAGAGGGCAAACTCTTGAGGAACACTCACCCCTTCTTTTCTGTGTGTTGCTTTCTAGTCAGTCAGGGGGTGTAGCTGGGGACTGGAGCCAGTTAGAACAGCTTTGTGTCCCTGCTCACTAGTGTCTGTTTGCTCCAAGCAGATTAGCTCAGCGTGCCCCCAGGGCTGGAACCACAGTCTGCTGCTCATCTGGCTCCCAGGCACCCGCCGAGGCCCACACTGGAAGAACAGCGGACTGACGGTGAGGCGGTGCCGCATGCTGTATACAGTTTTCCCTGCCTGTGATTGTGAGACCAGTTTCTACCCGTAACTGCAAGCGCTGTTCAGTCTTTAGCTGGCTGCTCAGGCCACCAGAATCAAGGAGAAGGTGAACTCCACATTCCATGTCATTAACCTGAACCCAACGTGCTTTTAAATGGACTTCCTAGAGTGAGTGGTTCTGCCAGGGTCATTCTGGGCCACAGTGTAGATGCTGGCAGGAAGAGCGTGACCATATTGCTGTGCATCATGGGAGAGGGAACTGTAGGGACTGGCGTTTCCTAGAGCAACAGGCGAGCAACAGGCGTGGGCATGATCTTCTGGAGACGGTTCCCTGTCACTGCGCGCTTGCCCACTGACAAGTGCATCACCAGCCATCCTCTGCAGCTCGCCCTGAACTCATCCTGCCTTTCCTTCTACATCTGCGCCAGGGGCCGTGTATTCTCTGTTGCACGTCTCCTGCGTCCACTTCTCTTGCCCCCCCNNNNCCCAGTTAGCCACCTCACTGACAAACTGTTTTCTGGAGGCTTTGATGCTGAGCCATTCGGAAGCTTGAAGTCATTGGTTCCTTCTCTTGTGACATTCTGTCTTGAGGTTCTTTCATTAATTTTTGTTGAAACATTTTCCTAATTTACTTTCCATATGGTTGGTTTTTAGTGTATAGAAACATAACTGATTTGGGTGTGTTGTGTGTATGTATCTTACAAGTTTACTGGGGTAATTTATCACTTATTACCATTTTTATTGAGTCTTTATGGCATTCTGTATGTTAACTGAAAATAGGGTTAGTTCACTTGTGTTTGATTTGACGGTTGCTATCTTTTTTTCTCATCTATTGGCCTTACAATGTTAGAAATGGTAGGGGTGGGTATCATAGCCTTGTTTTTTATTTTAGAGGAAAATGTTATAATTTTTCACTATTGATTATGGTACTATCAGCAGGAATTTCATATATGTCTTTTTTTAAATCTTGGGACACTTAGAAAACACATTACTAATATTTTTTAATGAAAACAGAATTGGACTGGCATAAGGAAAAACATATAGACCAGTGAGGTAGAATAAAAAGCCCAGAGTTAAATGTGTGCAGATACAGTCAACATCGTAGATGATGTTGCCAAGAATACATAAGAATATACATATAAAATAGTCTCTTCAACAAATGGTATTGGGAAGCTGGCTATCTAATAGGCAAAACAATGAAATTAGGCTACTTTTACCATATAAAAAGGTAAACATGATCAAAATACATCATACAAAACTCTCAAGGAACTAATAACAATTGCAAAAATAACAATTATGTAAAATAAATACTTTAAATAAATACTTGTTGCTTTAAAAGTGGCAGAAGAAAACATAGTAAAAATGAACATGACATTGGCCAAATGCCAATTATTTCATACACACACACACATGACATCAAGTCACAGGTAATTAAAAAGTCAAGTGAGATTATATCAACCCAAACAGTTCACAGTGAAGGGGAAAATAGTGAAAATCAGCCTAGGGAATGGGAGGGTATTTGTGAGCCATGTATCTGGCAGAGGGTTAGTGTCCAAAATACACAAGGCATTCCTATAGCTGTATAGCAAGACCCAGTCACCTGACATGAAAAAAGTGGCTAAGGCCCCAGCAGATATTCCTGTAAAGAGGCTCACAGGTGGCCAACAGACACGTTAAAGGAGACTGAGCCTCACTCATCACCAGGAAAATGCAAATCCAGTGCACAGCGAAATACCCTCGCATGCCTGTCAGCACAGCCATTATCAGATGAACGACAGACAAGATGCTCTGCCAAGACACTGGATCCCTTGTACCAAGCTGGTGGGAACATAAAATGGGGCAGCAGTTGTAGAAAATTGGGACAGTGTAGGGATTCCTTGAAAAATTAAAACTATAACTGCATCTGATATCGTAGTCCTATTCTGAGTGTTCACAATGACCGAAGACAAGATATTGAAGGGCTATTTAACCTTTCCATGTTCATTTCTGCACTAAACATGGTAGCTCATAGGTATAAAGGCCCAAAGGACAGAGGATTAATAGATAAGGAAAATGTGGTATATATATGCACAATGGAATATTATTCAGCCTTGAATGGGAAGCAAACTCTGTTGTGTGCTAGAACATAGGTGTGATTGGAACATATTACACTGAGTGAAACACACCAGTAAGAGAAAGTCAAATGTACCGTTTTGTGTCATCATGTTTTCTTGTTGCTACAACTTACTGCCATGGACCGGATGCCTAAACTCAGAATTGAGGTCATGTGGGCTAATTGTTTTGGAGCATGAGAACTCAGGGGTGTGACCTGACATCTATTGAGGAGTTTCTTCCTGCATCATGACATAAGGGTATCACATGGCATGACAGGACAAGCTGCTTAAATAGGAGCTTTCCTCCTCCTCCTCCTCCTCCTC
>LOEQ01005493.1:107492-118815 GCA_001685075.1 Bramus lutescens | reverse complement strand
GCCACTCTACGCTTTCACGCTCTGCCTTGCTTCTTGTATTTGGGCCTCATGAATTCAGACATTATGTCATATTTCTGGGGTATTGCTTGTGGTATTGCTTGTGGGACACCAGTGAATTGTATGTATATGTGTTTACAGATGCAACATGTGCGCATATGTGTGTGTGTGCGCGCACATGTGTGTGTGTACGTGTGTGTGTGTGTGTGTACAGCATGCGCCTGATGTGTGTCTGTGAGAGTGCTTGTGCTGAGGGTAAGAATGTTGGGATGAAAGAATTAAGAGTTGGAGTTGGACATGACAGGGCTCTGTGGAGGCTTCCTTTACACACTTAACATGGGCTGGAGCATTTCCAGTCCCCATAACTCCTGGTTAACTGTATTTATTTCAATGTCTGTAAACCTACATGGCCAGGGAAGTGATAGGAAATGAATAAACTTTTTGAATCCTTCCTTAAATCAAGGCGTTTATGTATTTTTTTTCTTAAATTAATGGAAAGGAACTGTATCAAGATTCTTGGTGGCAGGGAGCTAAGGGACTGTCATGGTTGGGAGTGGGACCTGCAATTGGAGGCTGTGAGGGTGGGGTGGGAGTGGGTGGTAAGCAGGGAAGACAATCTCTGGGTCCATGAGACAATGTCTATAAGGGGGCAAGATCCCATTATGGCTTTGGAGATTAGTATAATCACAGTGAACTGAATTACCTTTCAAATGACCTTAGGGATAGCTGCTAGCCAGGAGAGGAATTATTAGCTGTTCCCATAGGCCTGGTCTCATGGGTGATTCCAGCACAGGGAGACTTGCCAAGTCTCCCTGCGTTATGAAAAAACGTAGATGACTATTTAATGTCAGTCTTGAGAACCAGCAAGCAGAGATCACCTGGAACTCAAACCGGCCTGGGCTGGTGCGCAGGAAACACGTCTTTAATTAATGCATCGGGTGATTATGTGCAGGCTATGGCACAAGTCCTCTTTGAACATGTTTTGTGGCATTAGCAACAAATCTCCAGAAAGTGGAGAAACACAGGAGAGATGGGAGAAGCAAGGCATTGAGAAGCCAAAGGTGTAAATGTAAATGAATGAAAGGAGTCAAGAAAGAAAAGAGCCACAAAGGAACCAGGAGGCTCAGGTAGGGTTTACTGACGTGGGTCGTGTGCACAGTCCTCATCAACAACCCGCACAGGAATCTAAAGCGTTTGGTAGAATGAGGTACTGCACTGTCTATGAACAGAGAATGGTGAAGATACAGACGAGTAATTATGGAGGAGTCCTGATTCAATACTTCTGGGAAAGGACTTCCTGTATGAATGAGACTTTGAGGAACCTTTCCCATCTCGGGCTATTGTTCATCATCGTGCTGGTTTGTGCCATTTGGCAAGCCATGCTCAGAGAATTCAGACTAAGAACACGGGAGTCCAGAGTGAAGCAGGAGATAATGAAGTCTCAGAAACCATCTCTATGAAGAGTAGCGAGACCAGGGGACACAGAATGGACCACGTGAAAAATAAACGACAGTAATCCTCCAAACACAAGGATACTATACACACCAAAACCAAAGAAAAACAAAGGCAGGTAGGAACAGCAGGAAGAGTGAAAGGCACTATGAGAAGGGAGAAGTCAAGCACGCTCACTGCTTAGGTTCTAGGGAACATGGAGAGTAATAAATAGTCATGATTATATAGCCAAAATCAGAAGGACATTCAGAAGATAACAAAGGTATCTGACAATGCCAGGAGCTTAGCCATTAACTAACATGTAGGGATATTAATAAATGATCCAAAATTAGTATAGCAAACCAATTAATATCTGGCAAAAGACATTGCTATATAGTGATGGCTATTAAAATAAAGGTCTAGCAACTTAAATGTACTGGTAGAAACTGGGAAAGCATGGCCCCCAGGAAATGGGGACTGCAGGCTGCCAGCTTTCATTATTCCATGGCCACTGGCTTTTTAAAGCATATTACTAAGCATTTTAATTTAAAGGATCATTAAAATATCTGTAGTATGGCAGTGATTCAATGTCATCAGAGAGGCCATTGAGCATCTATTTCAGAATCCTATCTACTGAGAGAACAGAACCAGGCTTGAGTATTTCTTGGGAGAACTTCCTTCCTCAAGGAAAATGTCTCTGATACGGAAGAGAGCAAGACACAATGAGATCTTAGGGAGAAGAATAATGCAGTCATTGAATGTCTCTCCCCAGGATGACCCATCCTATGGCTTCTAAATGTGGACTGGGTTGGAGCATGCTTCCTACTAAGTTAAACCTGAGCAGATGAGCGGCTGTGGGCCAGAGCTGGGGCATGGAGGCAGTCAGAAGGTATGGAGGCTCTCACTTACGTGCACACACTCCTATTGCGTACCTCGGCCAGTCCCCACTGTAATCGCAGTAGAGGCCCCGGTGCGGGTCACAGATGGCAGCCTCTGTGCAGTTGTCCCCGAGCTGCTGGGCACATATCTTACAGCATTCACAGCCATCTGTGATAAGGCTGACACCCAGTGGGCAGTGAGGTGGAGACTGTGGGCATTCACAGGGCCACTTGCAGAACTCGGGGCGTGTAGTTGTGTCCTCCGGTGGCACTGGAGTGAAAGTCATGGTTGTGGGGCTTGGAGAGATGACCTGTGGAGGAAGGGGAGAGATGGAAAGGGGTTGTTGAGCTCAGGGTTCCCAAGCCCAAATGACGGCAATTGCCTTTCCATCTTCATTATGTTTAGGTTGTTTCACAGTAGGCTTCCATACGATCAATAGCCAAACATCTATTTCTTTCGATAAAGCCAGTAAGATTAAGGAGCTCAAAGTTCAGAGAGCTCAAAACAATTCCCAGCCTGTAAAGTGCTGGGGTCTGTAGCCTCCTCGGCCCATGGTAGTTCCTTCTTTCCTTCATGTCTCAGTAGCCCCAGCAGTATGTGTGGTGGCACTGAGGTCCAGGAGAGGGAGCCCAGGATTTAGGCAGTGCAGACATGCTGGTAAGTTTTGCTGCAGGTGAGTTGCTTACAACTCACCGCTATTGCTCCCTCTTGTAGCTCCAAGTTCCTCCTCCACTGAATCTTCTGTGCCTGGTAGAGTCAGATGGTGCTCCTGGGTGTGTGCATGCATCCATCTCTGTGTGTGTGTGTGTGTGTGTGTGTGTTGGTGTGCATGCATGCTTGCATGCATGGGTGTGCACATGCCTTTGTGTGTAGTAGACCTGCATGTATGTTGATGTGCATGCGTGTGTGTGTGTGTGTGTGCCACAAGGACTTCTTCAGCTGTTTTCTTCAGGTGTTGCACACCTTGATTTTTGAGATAAGGTCTCTCATTGTTCTGGCACTTGCTGATTTAGCTAGGGTGGCTGCAGGTCAACCTTAGGGCTCTGCCTGTCCCCATCTACCCCAGTGCTGGGATTACACCACACCTGGCTTTTCACAGGGGTTCTATGGATGGAAATCAGATTCTCCCAGTGTTTGCTGAGCTCTTTACTGACTGAGTTATCTCTCCAGTCCCAACATGGCTCCTTGCTGAGTCCAAGCTCAGAAGACTAACTCTTCACTGTAGTTGACACATGAGCCTTAGTAGGCAGGGCCACCTAGCTGCAGCGACAGATTTATAGCCTCAGCTCATCGCAGCTCTCTCTTCCCTGGCCCTTAGGAGAGACAGCTGGGCTCTGTGACTCAAGGAAAGCAGGTGGAAAAGGGGTCTTCATTTTTCATTCAAAACAAACTCAATTTTTCCTACCTGCACTTCTCCTCAACAGCCGCATCCTATCCCCCAGCCTACAAGTTCATGGGGCAAACAGAAGAACAGGACAGCTGGGAAGGGAAACTGAGACCCTAGTGCATCTTGTCCCAGATAACAGGCAGGTGGAAGGACTCTGGTGTCCAAGCATAAAATGCTCGCACCTCTGTAATCCAGTCAGTCACCTGCCCACCCAGGACCCATCTGGGTTCCTTGCCGTGCACTGAAAGAGACTGAAGCCTGAAGGGCAGAAGAGAATCAGCTGCACCCTGCAGTTATTTCAGGGCTCTTTCAACCATTCATCACATGTTTGGTGAGCTAGCATGTAGTGTGTCTATATTTTAGACACTTGAAGATTTAGTAGGCCCTTTATTTTTTCGAAGTTGATGCAGTGTGTAGGAGAGACAAGTATTAGGAGTTGTGGATCATAATTTAAGACTGTGGTTGCTGTGAAGAGTACAGAGAAGCTGTCTGGAACTTGGGACAGGAACAGCTCTTGCTAAAGAGGACTAGAGATGCGCTGCTGCCTTAGTCTGACGGGCAGGTTGTATGTGGCGGCACATCACAAGTGCACACAGACTGATGCAAAGGAAAGAAGGCACCAAAGGCCAGCAAGGCGACTATAGTGGGCCTGTAGCTCCTGTAATCTTTATTTAAGGCGTCTGGGTAGGGAAGCTAGGAAGGACCTATCAGACTTAATGAGAACCACCGGGTAGTGTCTGAATAGGCAAAACTATCTTTGGGCCAAGTCTTGGCTCTTGGTGCCATCTAGTGGTGGTGATAAGGCTTCCAGCTACCCCAAGCAAGAAGCACACTGCCATCCCTCTGCCCCCAGGAGACTCCAGGATTATGGGGTCTACAGGCCCCAGACTACGGGGCCAGAAGTTAGTTCAGACTCCCACTGATCAACCCTCTGTGACATACAGGGACGCACAGATGACTGGTAGGAGACTTCTGCCCCTGAAGATAGACAGTTCAGACAGAAACGCACACCAGCTCTTTGGCTAATGAATCCAGTGGTTGTTACCGAACACCTACTGTGTGCTGTGTTCTGTGATGGATTTAGTGGAAGAAGCATTGCATAGAGTCCCTCTCTTCCCTAACACATATTCAGGGCTGATACGAAGACAATACTTGCAACAAGGTGATGAACGCTACAGGGACTTCATTCACACATTCATTTCATTTGTTGCCTCAACACAACTCTAGCTTTTACTTTTTACACTGGGTGCCAGGCTGGGTGCTGAAGTGTGTGTGGGGGGGGCAGAGGGGCGAGCAAACAGACACACCTGACTTCAGGAGTAGAGAGAAAGAACGTGGAAGTGTACAAGGCGGGGCCGACTTCTCCAAGGAGTGCCAAGGCTCTAGAAACCATGAAACCATGATGGAAGAGTGAGAGTGGACCCAGTGGAAGGAAGGGGGCAGGGGACTGAGTCCTGAGTGGGTGGCATGTGGTGTCCTGAGCGCAGCAGCGTGTGTGTTAGTAAGCGTGGGTGTGAAGAGGCGGAGGCGGCCTGGCTGCTGATGCCCACTGAGTACGCTGGCCAAGAATAGTCCTGAAGGCCTCACTCACTAAGAGACTTTAGCAGGAGATGCTTGGGGCAGATGTGAGCTTGGAGCAAAACACCCTGAGCCTTTGTGCCAGGCCTTTCCTTGTCATCGTTCCCGTGGCAGGAGGAATCTCTATCTGAGGCTCAGTCTGCTTCTCTGAAGTGGTATTCTTATCCCTGAGGGAACAACTTTATGCTATAGGCCCCAGCTGTTCAGCCTGTCTCCTGAGAGCCACCTTCCTGAGGACACTTGGGACCAGCATCGGATAGGCCCTCTGTTACTCAGATTACCTCATTTCCCCCATGGCAACAGGCATATTATTTGTATTTTATAGATCAATGAGACGACTAGAACACCTAGGTATCTCAGAACAGGGATTAGAAACTCAGGTCTGCTGGATTTAGTAACTTTCCCACTATTGGGCATGAAGGGAGAATTTCTTGATGGAAGAAACTAGCTGAAAGACATTCTGGATACTATCTGGGGAGGCAACCTTGGAGCTGGTGAAATGTCTTAGTCAATAAATCTGATGACCTGAGCTCAACCCGTGGAGTACACGTATGAAAGACGGATGTGGTGGCATTCATCTGGGATCCCAGAACTTTTATAGTGAGATGGTTGGTGAAGAGAGGATTTCCCTGAAGCCTGTGGACCAGCTAGCCCCCAATGTGTAGTGTAACAGGAAAAGAAAGAGACTACTTTCTGTCTTAGCAAGATGGAAGGAGAAGACTGACTTCTGAAATCTGTCTTTTTGCCTGCACACATGTACACTCTGATGCTAAATAAAAATGAATAAACAATTAAAAAAATAAATAGCTGGCAATTATGGGGGCAAAGATCAGGCCCCACAGAGCTGGGCACATGGTAGGTATCAATATGCCCCTGCCAGCAGAAAAGATGAACTAATGTACATTTCACTGCCATTCCCTTGTTTTATGTTGTGAATACACACACACACACACACACACACACACACATCTTTGAGGTTTCTACAGCTAATATTGATGAGGTGCTCCTTGTAGCATTGGTACACACACTAGCTCATAAACTGTCTAACATATTAAAAAGGGGGCCTGCTGATTTTCCTCAGAGTGGTGAGAAGCTGGGCCCTCAGAGAACCTTGGTGACCTAGGTCACCTAGGGAGAAAGGGATGGGACCAAGCTGCTCTATGCCCAAAGCTTTATTAAAAAATGCTTTATATTATTATTATTATTATTTGTGTGTGTGTGTGTGTCTATATGTGTGTATGCCACATGTGTGCAGGTGCCCATGGAGCAAGAAGAGAGGATCAGATCCCCTGGAGCTAGAGTCATAGGGGGTTGTGAACTGGTGGACATGGACCCTGGAAACCAAATTCTGGTCCTCTGGAAGAGGAACAAGTGCACATAACTTCAGAGCCGGCTGTCCAGCCCCTTCCCTGAAGATTTTAAGCAATTAACTCAACTGCCCATGTAATAAACCCAGCATGAGGACTGTGATGGCTAAAGAGAGCAGGACTTGATGAGCCTTGTACTCAGAATGTAGTCAGCAAGCCCATTGCTGTCCTGCGGAAGCAACAGGCATGCAGGCAAGCTCAATAACTTGCAAAACTTAGTCTCATATGGTCTGGGAGTATGGCTCTGGGTGAGGTGGGAGGAGGGGGAATCTCCTGGTAACCCAAAGGGAAAAGCAGCACTTTGTGTACTTTAAGCTGTCATAGGATCTCCCAGAGACACCCTCCTTTTGGGGAATATTGCCCTGAATCAATGAGACCCTCTTCCTGCACTCTTAATTTTCTTGGGATTCTGTCCCTGCTTTTCTGAGCGTGAGCTCTGTGCTCTCCCCAGAGATCTGGCTCTCATCCTCTTACAGCTCATAGGGCCAACGTGTCTACTCTGAAAGTAGGCAGATGGATCTGTGCAGACACAATGCCCTGGCACCTTGTGTTACTCTTAAGGAAGAAAGAGAAAGTGAATCAGCAAGTAAGGAGAATGCTGGCTAAGAAGGACAGAGACAGGAAAAAATAAAAAAATAAATAAAAAGGCTTGGTCTTTCCAAACAGAAGTTGCTCACATAAAACTTCTTTTACAATGTGCTTCTGGCACCAGACCCTGCAGATGCTACCATGTTAATGGAAAGACAAGGACAAAGTGGCATGCCCAAGATGCCGCCCAGACCGAATGCACAGTACATGCTCAGTCATAGCTGGCCTACCCAGGTCCACGGCTGCTGGTCTGCCTGACCCCTCCGCTCTGAGACCCTCCCCACTGCCTGCTCAGGGTTCTTTAGCAGGAGCAAAGCCCAACGGAACTAACCTCCTGGACTTTCTTGCCCACCAAAAAGAAACACCTTGACAACCAGAGTCCACTGACAACCCATTACTGCCCCCAGAAACCCAAACTTAGGCCACTGGAGAGGAGGCTGGGAAGTTCATTCTGGCTAGTTCAGAATACAGCCATTATCAACACAGATGCCCTGTTCCCAATTGAATTATCTGGATTCTTTTAGACAGGCCTACAGCCTGTAGTCCTGTAGTCCTTGTGATTCTTAAGAAAGTAGGAACAATGATTTGAGAACAATGGGTGGGGACTAAGGACAGAGCAGAGCTTTGGCTCATCTTCCTGCTTTAGCATTTGGCTCTTGTGAAGTCTAAACCTTGAACACAGTATGAAGTGCCTCAAAGGGCCCTACACAGAGCCATCAGACACAGCTGGGGGACATACGTCATTGTTTTACCTCTCAGGAAGGACAAAATGAGGTTAAGCAATGGACAGAACTTCATTATAGCCCTTGAGAGTTTGTTAAATTGCCTGAAAATAGCTTGGTGGCAATGTCCCTAAGAGTCACACACTTCTGGACAAAGGGGATAATTGGTAGGCAGGGCGAAATCTCTGCTGTCATACTTACAGGAATGCCTAAGCTGACTGGAGTTGAGAAAGGAAAATCCAGAACCTTGGGAAAGCCTGCATGTGCATTTGTGATGTGTGGTTTACAGGTGAGCAGCGGCTAAGGGTAGGGCAGCATGGTCCATCATTCTAGATGGAGCCAGAAGCGAAGTCAGTCCTCTGGGCATCACACAATGGGTTTACTTCATTGTTTTATAAAGGTGCCCAATAGAGACATGGGATCAGAAAATGGAATCCTGTCTAGGTGGAAAAGACCTTACAGGGGACCCAGTGATGTCTCTTCTTTCTTAGGGCATGAGTGGTCCGATGGTAAGATGACACAGGGAAATGAAGGGACCTCATGTGATAACCTCCCACCCTCGCCACTGGCAGGGCAGAGCCACTGGGGACTGTCATCCTGTCTGAACTCTCCTCCTCATTTGTAAAAAGGCGGTAGTGGCAGGGCTCTTCATTAGTCCTGATGAGGAGTTTTAGCCCCATCTCCAACAAAAGAAACAAAGACTCAGAGAGCTGAAGGAACTCATTTGACGTCTCACTGCCTGGGAGTCATATCTGACCCTAGTGTCTCCCCAGAGTATGCATTTGTCATTGCTAGCTGGCCCCTGATGGAACATCTAGGCACAGCATTCCAATGGTTTCGTTGGGGCTCTCCAGTCTCCCTTGCTGTTCTGTGAGCATTGCCCAAGTGTGCCCCTGGAACCTGTGAGTACTCAGGAGGCTTCCCCTTGTTGTACAAATGGATGTGCAATTTGTCATTACACCACACCCCATCCATCCAGGTTCATTCATTTATTCCTTCCCATGACCCTTATGCACTAAGGCTCTACTGACTGCCTGGAACCCGAAGGGACAAAGCGTGGGCCACTGCAGTATTGTAACCCAACAGGGCTAATCCTTGGTTCCAAAGAGCCCCAGAAGAGGAGAGAAGGGCTACATCCATTCATCCCGCAAGGGGAAACTTCCCTCATGCCTACAGGTTTCAGGGCTCACTTGGGCAATGCTCAGGGAATAGCAGGGCAGGATGGAGAGCCCGGCTGAAGCCTTTGCAATGCTGTGCCTACATGTTCCACCAGGGGTCAGTGTGGAGGCAAAAATGGTAGAGCACACCTCTAAGGACCAGTGATGGGGTTGTGGGGAGGGTGTCTCCCTGCCTAGAAGCAGTTTCTGAAAAGAGAGGCTCTGGATGAGCTATAGGGTGGGCCTGGGCCCAGGCTGTGGCATGCACTACAGAAGCCTGTGGGTCCCCCTGCCTTGTTGTATTTCTGGTTTTTTGAATGGTGCTACGTTTCCAGAGCCTCCTGGGAGCTTTAGGACATCTAGTCCCTTAGACCACTGTGTGGGAGGATCTTGGCTCCAAGCCTTGTAGGCCTGAACCAGGCATGAGTGGCAGGTCCTTCCCTCTCCCAACACAGCCTTGGACCCCCAGGTTGCACATTCAAGAGGGTTTTCAGGGAGGAACATTGCCCCAAGTGCTCATGGCAGCTGGCTAGGGATCAGGGCAAGGAACACGAAAGACTTTGTAATCTTCTTCCCATCCATTTCACACGCTGCATTTGGGGAGGGGCCTCTGGCAGGACAAGGCAGTTGTGTGTGGAGAGAATAAAGGGGGCACTAAATAAAGATGTTTCCAAATTTACAGTACTCATTCATTCATTCTTCAAATGTACAGAGGCAAGGCATGGTGAACAGTATTGTAAACCTATCCCTTAAGAAGGATTGTGAGTTCTAGACTAGCCTGGAATGTTCTAGGCTGGCCTGGGATATATATCAGTACTCAATCTCAAAAGCAAAGGACAGAGCTCTTAGAACCTCTGTTAACCTCCAGGTACAATGATACATGCTCACTCTTCTTCCTTCTGAGGAGAAAAGAGTGTGAAAAAGACCAAGGGAGGAGTGAAAGCAGCCACAGCCTAGCTACCGCCACCTCAGGACTCCTAGGCAGAGGTGGTTTCTTTTGGGAGTTTTAAGAAAAATCACAATAAAACTGGGCAGCTGTGGTGCACACCCTTAATCCCACCACTCAGGAGGCAGAGACAGGTAGATCTCTGAGTTCAAGACTCTTCTTGATTTGGTAGCCACTAATTGTTGTCTTGGCCTCTTAGTTATTGGGTCAGGTCCTCTTTCAACATTCCCTGTCCCTCTACAGCAGGCTATCTCCACTTTAGAATGATCCTTGGTCACCCCTTCCTGTCTATCCTCCTCATGTGCAATCTGCCTAGCCCCCACTAGGACTGGCTTGGCTTTATGAGTCATTGTGAACTTGGCCCTGAGCACCTACGCTTTACTGGAATAGTCACTGACAGACCATTAGGGGTCATGACAGACCAGAAAGGAACCTAGCATTAGCTAGGCCTGTGGAAGACACAGCATGTGAAAAGACTTGAGGAGCTCACATGGTTTGAAAATTAAGAGGTGATTAACTTTGTAGGAGTACAGGGTCTGAGCAGAGGAAAGGTCTTCCGTAGGGTGAGGCCAGTGTAGTTTCAGTTGGGCCATGTGATTCCCTCCCCGGTGACAAGGATAAGATCTATTGGGATGTCTGTAGCTTTACTTGGAGATGTGAGGAAGGGTTCCTGGAGGTGTCCCAAGTAGGTACCACTGGGATGGAGGTACCAAGTAGGACAAGGCTGGGGTGGAGGAATACCCAGGGTATGTACACAGAATGGAGAATTGGGAAAATAACCTGGGAAATAGTTTAAAAATTGAACAAGGTAAACCGGGTGGTGGTGGTGCACTCCTTTAATCCCAGTGCTCAGGAGGCAGAGGCAGGTGGATCTCTGTGAGTTCAAGGCCAGCCTGGTCTACAGAGCAAGTTTCAGAACAAGTTACAAAGTTACAAAGAAACCCCGTTTCAATAAATAAATAAATAAATAAAAATTGAACAAGGCAGTCATGAAGAATGAGTCTGAGAAACATGTATGGGTGGGGAGAGCTGGTTAAGGGCCCTGCTGTGCCCACCAAGATGGTGGGANGTGGATCTCTGTGAGTTCAAGGCCAGCCTGGTCTACAGAGCAAGTTTCAGAACAAGTTACAAAGTTACAAAGAAACCCCGTTTCAATAAATAAATAAATAAATAAAAATTGAACAAGGCAGTCATGAAGAATGAGTCTGAGAAACATGTATGGGTGGGGAGAGCTGGTTAAGGGCCCTGCTGTGCCCACCAAGATGGTGGGA
>LOEQ01005493.1:94507-107485 GCA_001685075.1 Bramus lutescens | reverse complement strand
CCCCCCCACACACACACACAAGGTCAGGTTGGGCTAGCTGTGGTCAGGACAACAGGGAACAGCAGTAGATTTACAAAGAACACTAGAACTGGAGAAATATCCCTAAGACCTGGAGAGAGGAACATACCCATTAACTCAAACTAGGGACACATTGGTTTTGGCAGCAAGATAAGCAATTCTCTGCAGAAAGGCAGTAAAACCCCCACCCCACCCTTGCCCAACACCAACTGTGAAGATTAGCCAGTACAAGTCCTGAAGTTTGTTCAGTGGTCACTCGACCCCAGAAATGAACATGTGGATTCTAGGCAGGTTTTGCAGGAAGCAAGTTGAAGAGACAAGTTCATCCTCTCCTCACTTTCAAGATGAGAAAATGAACATAGGGAGGGGAGGGATATGCCTAGTGTCGCACAGCAATTGTGCTAAAGACAGGATTCAGTTTAGCTTTCTTAAATATTCCTCTATCCTGTGAGCCCCCTCAGAACTCTCCAGCCCTGGCGAGGCTCACAGTCCGCTTTCCTTCTCTTCATTCATAGACTGGAGGCAGAGTCCCTGGAGGAGCCCTTAGATCCTCCCACTCCCTGCCCCCAGCAGATGGGCAACAGCGCAGACTTCGCCTGGACTTGCCTCCAGATCCCAGACTAGTGGGCGGGCCAAGATCAAATCACAACCCTGGAATGTCCATTATCCCCTTTCAGAGGCCCAGTTTCTCCCTCTTCTACCTTCTTCCTCCCTCCAGGCTCCTCCTTTTAGTGTCTGGAAAAGAGGAGGAGGACAAGGAAGAAGTGGGGAAGAAGGTAGAGGAGAGGGGATGAGAAAGGGGAGCCCTGGCCAATGAATGTCAGGATATCAGCATGCGAACATAGAATAATTTGTCTCATCCATTGTTTTAAAGTTCAAAGCAAGCTTGAGCTATCAGGAAATCGTCTTCCAGGCAGGTGTCACATTTCCTCAACCACCTAATGCAGACCCCATGCCGGTGTTCCTGCTTCCCAACAGAACAAGCACGAAGATGGGCTGTGAGTCCTACAGGCAGAACGGAGGGCTACTGCCCCGACTCAGCTTTTTGAGACACACAAACTCTACAAGCATCCTTATTACTGCCACCATCATCATTATCACCATGATCTCTCTCACCATCACCATAATTACCATCAACACCTTAATCCCCACCCTCACCATCTTCCTGATTTCTGCTGTCACCACCATCTGAATCACCACTACCTCACCATCATCACAATACCATTATCACCACTATCGCTATGGTCACCATTACTGTCATTACCGCTGTCATCACCACCACCACCAGCAGCATGTAGCCCGTTTCCCTCTCTTGCACAGTCCCCTGGAATGCTCACTGACTTGGCTCTCAGGGCCAGAGACTTGGCTAACAGGCTTTAGAAGATTCCCAGCTCTGAGCCCTGGATAGCTGACACCTGTCCTGCTCTGCACATGCGTGGTAGGATAGTGAGCCCAGTCCCCCTAATGCCTGTACTCCTGGACTAGAGGTCTACTCAAAGCCTGGGTCTTCACTTGCTGGGGATCCAGCATTGCTGCTGGGACAATGGGGCTGTTTGCTGAGTCTTCAGGCCTCATGTGTTTGCTCGCTTTCCCTTGCCTCCATCTTCTCCACATGCCCACCATCCCTGGAATCTAGCGTGAACCTTTAAAGGGACACATTCCCCTTTAAAGAGACAATGCTGCATCAGGGATTTTTTTTTCCCCAGGACACTCAGCTTGTAAACTTGGCTCAGAACCCTCCAAATTGACCCCTCCTCACCATATCCAGTACCCTTGTGTCTATTTGCCAACCACAGACAGACTTTTCTAACAGTTATATCAAAAGGAATCAGAAGCAGGTGAAACTGACTTCCATTGCATGTTTTGTTGAACCCAAAGCACAGTCTAAACATATCCAGTCATCAGGAATTAGGGTAGGAGTTAGAGCATCTGCTGTCCTGGATTGTCTCCACTGAGGTCTGCTATCCAGTGGACCACTCAAAATGGCTTTAGGGGCCCAGTGGCTGCAAAGTGCAGTGAGTGAGGGTCTGGACCACAGCACACTCTGTCTTCTCAGTGAGCAATGTTCCAATGCATCGGTCTACATGGAGACTAAGGCCGCGTGTCAGAACTGAGTGGGCCATCCTTATTCTCCAATGACTGGCAAGTGGGCCATCCATAGTGTGCTGACCATAACAGTTCACATGCCAAAGCGTAACTCTGAGACCTTACAGTCACCCGCCCAACCCTTAGTGGCTTCTAGGGCTGTGGAAGCCTAGCCGTGGCTATGACTCCTTCCTTGCTCTCAGTGGAGCCATTTTGAGGAGGGTCTTGTGGTTTGTGGGAGATAGTGGGGGGCACCAAGCAGGTTTTGGAATTGGCATCTGCCCCAAGCAGTCTTGGCAGTTCCCTATTCAGTTGTCTTAGACAGAGCTGTCACTAAACCCTGTATTGTGTGGTGTGTGGGTTTGCCAAGGACCAGAGGTCTGTCCAGCCCAAAGGTGGAGCACACGTCTGTCAGTGGGGTAGGGAGCCTTCCTGAGACCTATCCCTGAATAAATGCCATACCGGGGGTGGGGGGCATAGGCAAACTGACTGTCAGCAGCCTTCCGGCAGCTCCCTGACAAGCCTGGGGTGGGGCTGAGCCAGGCAGAGACTTAAAGGCACTGCAGGGCTCTGAGCTGGCGGTAAGGGTGGGAGGAACTGCCAGCTCACACCACTGCTCTGTATATGGAGACTGTCTGTGGGTCCTGCCCAATTTCTCATTTACAGGGAAAATTTCAACACACGCCCAGGTCCCTGATATTCTGGGAACAGAGAATAAGTTTGCCTTCCCTACCCAAGCAATGAGTTCTTTCCCCTACCCCACCCTGCTCCCGTCTTGCTCTTTGTGTGTGTGTGTGTGTGTGTGTGTGTGTGTGTGTGTATTGAACAGCCCACATATATGGACAGGAAGAGAGGAGAAGATTCAGCCAGTTGCAGAACCCACATCCCAGTCTATTCATCCTGAAAGACATTGCCTTGTCCCCTCTCACCACTCATTCTAACACATTCTAACCTCCGGCCTCACCAACCTGCCAGTTCTTTTGGGGTCTAGCCTACATGTGTTCCATTTCTGCACAAGGACGCAGAGCCGGGTAAGACTTCATTGAAGAAGACTGTTCCTAAGTTCAAATGTCATATCCATAGACTATTAGCTGTGTGGCCTTGGGCAATTTACCTAACCTCTCTGAGCTTCAGCTTTTGCATCTCCACAGGAGGATGGTTACATTTTCTTATGATTATGACAGGAATTTCAGAGATGCTGAACATCAAAAGATGTTGGTGGTACCTAAGCAAGTCTTCTCTCTCGGCACAGGCATGGCACATGGGTGGGTATTACCAGGTACACAGTCCTTGGAAAGGCTCACATACTCTACCTCCTTCCTCCTAGCCAGTGGGCAGTCAACACTTGTCTAAGCAAAAGAAGAGGTAAAACAAACTGTTCCTCACCCCGAGTGTCAACCGCAACACTGCTATACATAGCGGGTTTGGTGTCTGGGCTCAGGCTCTGCCTCCTCCCCTTTAGATGGCCCCCTCCCCAGCTGGCCTCCCCCTCCTTCCAACAGCCCATTGAGCTACATGCACATCAGACAGTGTCTCCCTCCCAGCCCACTTCCTCGAAGTCTTCTTGGCAATTCTCACTTCCCACATACTTTTCCTTCCATATGGCCAATGAGCATCATTCTTTCCACGGGGCTCCCCGGTCCCTTGCTGGACTTGAACTCCTTTCTGTATTATTTCTGGAGGATGCCATGTGTGGAATTTGGCCAAAAAACCAGGCACTGGCTCCTGGGCAGATCCCAGCTCTTTACTGTTAAGGGTACCGTGTCAGTGGATATGGGTTTTGATACCATCTGGGGACCCCAGACCTTTGGACTAAGAGGCCTCAAGAGGTTGGGGTGGGTAGCTTTGGAGCTTTTACTGGAAGCACCCCTTGCTACTACCACATCCCTCCGGACCTTGGATCTCTCTGCTGAGATCCCCGGAAAATCTCTGATTCTGTTCCCCGCTGTCTGCCAATCAGGTGAGCTCTGGGGTCAAGGGAGCAGGCCCCAGTGCAGGACTTACCATAAGCTTCTCCTCCTGTGCCCTCACCCTGACTCTGACTGTCTTTTCACCAGTTCTCCATCCACACCCTGCCCTCCCAAGCCCAGCCACCTGCAGGCCTGCACCCAGTCACATCCAGTCCTGAGGCAGAGGCAGACATAGTTCCTTCCTTCCTGGGCTCCAGACTAGGAGATGTTGGGAGGACTGTGAGTGGATGACACAGTGTCTGACCCTGGCCACTTACTCATCCTGACCCTGGGCAAGTCCCGAGTCACGCCAAACCTCTGCTCTTTTCTGGCCATCCTTTGTGGACAGAGCCGGTATTATAATCGCCATTATTGTTATTGGTAGGGTTAGGTGCTGGCACCCACAAACACCATGCTAGAAGGCTAGAGGACTTGGGTACAAACCGGACAGGTTTATTCTATGCATGCAACACCTTAGGGTACCTGTTATCCAGTCCCAGTCAGGTCTGGTTCTGAGCTTCACTGGAAATGGACTGGCAGGTAGCTAACCCCGACTCCAAGTTCCCTCAACCATGAAGAAGCATGATAGCCCCCAAAGAAACCCTTGGCCTAATTCCATGGCAATAGTCTTGCTTCTTTCTCCCACGGTTCTTGGCTCTCATGTGGGCCCCAGACTCAGTGCTCACCCTGCTGCCCCAGGCTGCCTCCCTTCTGCCTAGCATCCACCTCACTGCCCCTAGCAGCTTGTCCCCTTGCCCAGCCACACCCCCACCTCCACTCATGCTCTGCTCCGGCAAGCTTCCTACTTTGCCACGTGTCTCCTTCCCCTGGCTCTTGAGGGTGCAGACTGCTGTTCCTCCCTCTGGACCCAGGTGGGAGAGAAGCCTCCAGAAGCCTTCTGGGAATGGCAGGATAGGAACACACTCACTGAACAAACCACGGAGGGCCCCAGGAGCTCAAGGTGGCAACCAATGCAGCTCGCAAACACCCAACCGCTGCTTGCTTAGCTGGAATTTGCTGGAAGTAGGCAGGTTCCTTCCTAGCTTTTCCTGGAGTTTCCCAGCACCTCTCCTCTTGGGAGCGCTGATGCTCAGAGTCCTGGGGTTTTCAAACTCCCCAGGAACCCCCTCAAATTATGCTGCTCTGAAATAGATGAATGATCCACCCCAGATCATACAGCTAGTCTGAAGTGTTGATCCCCCAAACCCCTATTTTGTTGAGTGTTACTCTATGAAAATAGAGGAAAGAAGACTGGCTCTCTCTCGAGGAGCGTCCCTTCTGTCCCCCACTCTGCCAGCTTCTTCTGATCCCAGCAGCCCTCTCCCCTCTCAGGGCACCATTCCAATCCATCTTGTCTTGACCCCCAGTCCCTTGGCCTCAGCACCAGGTGGGAAGGGATCAGGTCCCCCTCAACAATCCTTTCCAGGCAGGACTCACCGTGGCCAGGACGCTGCCCGCCACCAGGACNCGCCACCAGGACTGCCACAGCTGCCAGCGTCCAGGGCAGGAGCCACCTCATGCCTGGAAGTCAGCGGCACAGGCGCTACCTTTCAGCCCAGAGGATGCAGATGCCTCTCCGGGGAGCGGGGCCAGGACTGGGCTGGCCCATCAAAGCAGCGAGCCTTCCTCAGCCCCCGAGGGGGGCGGTTATAAAAGCGATATCTGACGTCAGGCCAACAGACTAGCCCTGCATTTTCCTCTAAAAAAACTTTTCCTGCCTCTCTCCCTCTCTCTTTTTCTTCCCTCTGTCCCCACCTCCAGCTCAGCTTGGCCAGCCTCCCTGTTCTGACAGCTCTTAAAGGGAAAGTCCCAGGATTGACTCCACATGGGGAGGTGAATTCTCACCCAGCATCCTCCGTGTTCCCGGAGAGCTCAGGCTCTCAGGGAAGGAGGGAGGAAGCAGGAGGGTCCAGGCTGGAGGTGGGGATGCTGGAGACAGTGTGGGGCTTTGCAAGGGCTCTGTGTGTGGAGAGGCTCCCCTCTGTCTCACTGTCCTCTTTCCGTGGGCTGGTCTTTCTTCACTGTCTCTCCCACCTCCGACTCTCTCACTCCACCCAGAAATGACAAGATTTTACCACTGCCATGCCTGGAGGTGTGTACTGTCAATGGGGTCTGCACTGCTCCTCAAGTCCATGGACACTGGTGGCAGTGCCTCTCTCAGCTGGCTCTTCAGCCAGGACTCCTTAACCCATCAGCCTGCCTTCAGTGCCTTTGGGTATGTCTTCTTCTTGGTGGGATGTGGCTCCAAACCTTGGTCCTTATCCTTTCTAGGCCTAGTCAAAAAAAAATGTCATGCTTGCCTGCCAAAGAGAAGGGAGCAGAGAATATCCAGATTCACCTCAGATAGTTCCAGAATCTCTGCACAGGCACAGTTCAGCATCCTGCCTCAGTTTCTCCTCTGCACTATCCTGTTCCTACATCCCAGAGAGATGAGAGCAGACTTCAGAGGGGCATTATGGCCAGTGTGGGTCATCTCCTGGGCATTGCCAGCCAATGCCTGCCAGGGACTCCTCTGTCCTTTTTGAGTACCATCCTTCTGTCCCGTCCCCACGGCACCTTCTTACTGCTGCCTGCCTGTCTCCTACACCGCAGGAAGACTCCATTCTGTGCACAAAGCTTTCATCTCCCTTCCCTTTCCTGGCAGCTCATTAGCAGGGGATGCTGTCTGTTTGAAGCAGCAGTGATTGGACCCACAGAAATCATTTGTGATCATCATAGATATGACCCCCAAAAGGTGACTCTGATGGTTTATTGAGTCATTCACTCAGACTGGGCCTCTGACCTAGTTCTAACCAGTGAGACATAAGAGGAAGTCTAAAAGGGACCTCATTTCTTAAGAAAAGAGGGTTCTCTACTCGTTTTCTCTCTCGCATCCATTGTGATGGCTGGAGCTGGAGGGGCCATTTTGGTAGAAGAACAAGGTGGAGACTGATGAAAAAGCCTGGGTTCCTGGGAGTTTATCTTGTTATTGAACCACACGTGAGATGAATCAGCAGCTCATGGCATTAGTCTCAGGTAGTCAGGTATTTTATTTGGAGCCATCTCACATTAACTGATATTTGAGAATTGAAGAAAATCATATACATAAGCAAAGCAGGGCAGGAGTGTGGAGCCTTGAGGTCGATGGCACCAATAGCTTATGATTTTCTTCTCATTAGCTCATCCGATTGCTTCTGTAGCTGGGACTCCTTAAGGCCAGCGTGCTGGCAGCTGACATTAAAGGACTCTCCCTAAGTACTGGGGATTAGTGAATCCTTTATGGTCATGGGACAGACAGCAGGCTTGGACATGTCCCATGCCATGGACTATCTTACAACTCCCTCTGTGTGGCAGCAAGGCAGGACAAATGCAGAAGCGCTGGGCAACTTTAAGGCTCACATACCAGAGCACCCTCATTGCTGACATGCACAGGGTCGGGAACAGATTCCCCAGGCCTCCTGGGCCAGCCTTGGCCCCTGAGGATTCCGCATCTCTAGCCCACCAAGCTGAGCCTACAGAACACATGCTGAGGCTCCTTCCTCTGTTCTGGGTCTTCTCCCTCCCTGCACCCCATAAGCCCTGACTCTTTTCATCCCTAGGGACAGCCAGCTCCATCTCTCCAGCTGTGGTGATTGACTGTCCCATGTTTCTATCAACTTCCCAGCAGCTGTTTCTTTATGAACACTGAAACACTGTCTTTGGGGAAACTGAGGCCCAGAGAAGAGATATATAGCAAGCATTTTAGTGTCAACAGAGAGCAGTTACTTGAGTTTAATTCCGGTACCGAGTTCAGGGCATAAGTAGGGGTTTGATCCGGGTCAATGGCAGGTGTCACAGCCTCCTTCAATCTCCATTTGCACTATGTTCTTCAAGAACATCTTCCTAGTACAAGGCTCCTGATGGCTGCCTCAGTGTGCACCATATTTGACTTTCAGGCCTTACCCTATCTTATTCTCCAGCGAATGGCCTTGACATACCTACAATTCCCCAAGGCAGAAGCAGAGAGCCTCTCACCTTTTAAAAGTTTCTCAGAACTCACTCTCTGGCTAGCATCATAACTGATGCCATTCCCGTGTGATTCATGGATGGACCAGTACTACCTGAAGACACCAGGGTTGAATTCCTGCCCCCTGACAACTTACAGCTGCGTGGCCTTGGAGAACTCACACAAGTTCTCTGTGTTCTTGCTTCCTTCCTGTGGCTCCTGACACTGAGAAAGTGATGATGATGATGGTGATGATGATGATGATGATGATGATGTGTGTGTGTGTGTGTGTGTGTGTGTGTGNGATGATGATGATGATGATGATGATGTGTGTGTGTGTGTGTGTGTGTGTGTGTGCGCGCGCGCGCATACTCAGTAGTTCCCTCCCCAAACCATGTCTGCAAAATGATCACTACCTTCTCGGCTCCTGTCCTGCTAACACTCCCAAGGCAAGAGTCTGGCCCGGGACATTCTTGCGTCCCACACCCAAACCTGCCATCTGTGTGCAGGTCATAGAAGGACTGCTTTTGTCTGTCCCTTTGTTCCTATCAAAGTTCTGCCTTCTACTTCATCTCAGGCAGGCTTCCTGCACCAGCAGGAGCTGTAATCATGCAGGAGGTGTCCTGGCAGATCTCCCGGAGCAGCCGTAAATAATAAATAAATTCCAAAGAGCGGATAGGGGAAGGGTTTCCAGAATATGGTCGGAGAACAGCCTTCCTCCACCAGGCACTGAGGTTAGCCTGACCAGAGCCAGATGCACAGAAGATTCCAGACCCAGTCTCGGAACCAGGTACCAAGAGGCCCCGAGGCTTTCATCTGTATCAGATCTGCTCACAGCCTGTTTGTCATTTCTTCATCCCATGAACATGTTGGGCGCCCACACTGCTTGCAAGTAGGTGGCAGAGGGACAGGTTTATGCAGGCCCCGGGCTGGCTATTCAGTATACATATTAGCAGCCTGCTGATTTGGGAAGCTGCCTTGAGTGGCTGTGGGTGGATTGAGCTCTGTCGGGCCCAGGCACCCCCTTCTTTCCTGGGACCCAAACCACGCAGGGAGTTCTGAGCTACTGCTTTAACTAGATGCTAACAGGAACAGGGTTACTGTTCTACCATGTCCAGGCTTCTGCTTCCCCCAAGTCTTTCTCATTTCCCCTCTCTCCTACTAGGTCCTTTAGCTGAGGTTTACTTGCTGGAGTCTATCCAGAGATAGGGGACCCTAGGACACATCACTACTCATAAGGGGAGGAAAAAGGGAAAAGCGAGGGCCTTGGTATGGTAGCCTAGGTTACTTAACCATACAAAGGATGTTTGCCTCCAGGGTCCTGATGCACGGTTAGTCCTGAACACCTGGTAGAGGTTGAGCAAACGGTTGTTCATCATCTTTGTTGGGCTTATCATGGAGGCTCAGCTTGTGTTGCCAGCCTGGGGCACCTGGGCTCAGCCCTCACTCTCAGTGTCCCTTCCCTGAGGTTGGCTGTGGTATGAGGTGGGATCTCCAGTTTCTTTCATGGATGGTCATCAGGTAAAATCTACAGTCTTGCTGGTTTGCTCTGGTAAGGACACGCGCACATCAAGGAGGAGACACTGAAATGAGATGATAAGAAACGCCTCTCTAGTCAGCTTTGCTTGTGTGACCAGCAGATACAGCCTGTCTACGCTTCAAAACCTTTTCCAGCCTTTCCAGCTCCTGCAAGGTCTTGTGGCCCTGCTTCTACGCGCTTAGAGTCTCTGAGCACATTTGACAACATCCCATGATCCCTCTGCTAGATCAAGATGGAAGCTTGCCTCCCTTGTGTCCTCTGATCTCAGTACCTGTCACACTGGAGTCCACACCTCCACCTCTTGTGCCCACAGTGCCTTTGTGGGAGGGGATGCCCAGAACCCATGAACTTTTACATCTAACTTCCTTATCTGGAGGCCCACCTAATGCCTGTAGTGACTGCAGCCAGGGATGCTGGGGTTAGGCTGTATGGAACATCTGCTTTGGGATCCATCTGGGTCTTTGTCCAATATTTCATTCTGTGACTTGGGGTCTGGGTTCTAGCCACAATGGTCTGAGATGGGGAAAGATGGCTGCTCTTGGCCATGGGGGGCACATCTGTCCTTTAGAATCTCCATGCTTTTGTGGGCTGACCTTGTCTTGCATGCAGTAGGCACTCAATAGGTGTTTATTATGACAAAAGAGTGGGGGCTAAATAAGTAGCTCAGTTGGCAAAGGACCTGAGTTCGAGACCCCAAAT
Source organism: Bramus lutescens (assembly GCA_001685075.1). NCBI lineage: Eukaryota > Metazoa > Chordata > Mammalia > Rodentia > Cricetidae > Bramus > Bramus lutescens. Next base: position 97,230 of record LOEQ01005493.1, on the reverse strand, counting down.
CAATGTCAAAAGCCAGTCAATGTGGCATGAGTTTTAAACCTCAGCATGGAGGAAGTGACAACAGGTGGATCCCTGAGGCTCTTTGTTCACTCAGCCGAGCTTAAATTGTGAGCTGCAGGCTCAGGGAGCAACCCTGTATTAACTGTCTTTCTTGTTGCTGTGACAAGATACCTGGCAGACACAGCTTGAGGGAGAATGGTTAATTTTGGCTCACAGCTCCAGGGTACAACCCATCACAGTGAAGGGAGTTGGCTTGCTTTCTCCTGTTCATTCAGTCTGAGACCCAAGACTACACCCAGTGAAAGTGGGCCTTCCCATCTCAACTAAGAGATAGGCCCCCGAAGACATGCCTGAAACCAAGATGGACACCAGAGGTTCATTTTTGGCTTCCATTATTGCATGTGTGCTGACGCACATGCACACGCACGCACACACACACATTCACATATTCACATGTCTAGGAACATATACACACAGTTATAAGTTATTTCATCTTTCTGGTAGAGAGATAAAAAAGGACAAGCATGCTGTCTTTCTCATCTTTTAGCAATATTAAATTGTAGGGAGTTTTCATCTTTCTGTGTCTCAGTTCTATATGACAAGAAGTAACATAGGCTGTTGCTGCTTACCGAGGCTGGGCATGCCCTCTTCATGGCAAGCTAGGCATCAATTTCCTCTTTCTCTCACAGAGGCAAGACCCAGAAAGAAAGGCAGCCCGTGTTCTCAGGCATTTGAAGACTCTGAGAGTTTAGAGAGTCCTACCGCTCTGACTTTGCTCTCTGCTTCACACTTGCACCAACCACCACGCCTGCTATCATGCTTCTCCTGCCACGATGGGCCCTTTACCCTCTGGAACTGTAAGCCCAAACAAACTCCTCTAACTTGCCTTGAACGTGGTGTTTTATCACAGCTAAAGAAAAGTCACTAGCGCACTGCCCAAGGTTCGGGCAGGTGCAAGGGTCTCGAACTCCAAGTGTTGTGGAGCATCTGAGCAATGGTCTCCTGAGGTTTTGGCCTCTGGAATACTCACAGGAGGAAGCGTTTGTGGCTCAGAGGACCTGCAGACTTGCTGAAAGAACTGGGCACATGCTACATTTGGCTCTTGGTTGGTTTAGGTTGGCAGAAGACAGTAAGTGGGCATTCCAGGCTAGGGAACAGAAAGCAGCTGCTGCACAGCTACCACAAAGGATGGCATACTACCTCCATCCTAGGTGCCAGGGGTTCTAGGGAACAATGGAAAGAGGGGTAGAGACGTAGATTAAATTCAGTTGGTGATAGGAGAAGGCTAACACCCGAGCCATGCCAATGACACTCCATGATTCTACTGGGCCCCACTGTGACATCTGACTGTAGGTTAATCCCTCATTGAGACATTTGGCTTCAGGCTGGGGGCTTAGGCCAGGCCCTGACTGCTTCAGAGGCAGTGCAGTACTGACAGGGGGCATCTCTAAGGGCCTGTTCACAAGGTTCACTGGAAACTCTCAAGGCATACAGAGCCCAAGGCGTGCACTGGGATTCTGAATCAGTGTGTCTCCTAGCAGCCCCTGTCCCCATTGAGTTAGAGGAGATCCAAGTAGAAAAAACATGTGGAGGTTGGGCCTTGAGTCGGCCTTGGGAAGTAAAGACTCTGTTAAGGGCCTCAAGTGTCACCGTTGTGAGGTAGAAAGACAACTCATTTGTTTCCTTGGCCAATGAAATCCACTGATCCTCAGAAAATGAATACACTCTGTAGTCATCAAGAGGGAAGATGTTCTCGCAGTATTGCTAATTCTAATGGAACCTTGAGCAGCCTGAGGAAGGAGACAGTAAGCCTTGGGTGGTAACAGCACAAGATTCCATTAGGAATAGTGGACACTGGGCAAAGGCTTAACCCAGAAGTGACTAAAGAAAGAGCATTGGGAACAAAGCCCCAGCAACCACCACCACGTGCAAGGGAGTCAGGGGCACACATTTTACAAGGTGGGTACATGTTGTAAGACACACATGAGAGATGCTGCTGACAGCTGTGAACAAGGGGAGGTGGACCCCAAGATGAACCCAGAGAAGAGTTAGGCATTGGTGAGCATTGAGCTATGGATGATGAAAAAATTCAAATGACTTTAGTCCTCTGCTCCCAGGGAAGTGCCATCTACCTCAGAGGAATTGGAAAATTGGAAGAAGAAGGATTTTAAAGAGGAGAAAGCAGAGTGGAGAAAAAGAGGGGGAACGAAATAGTGTGCTGAGAGGAGGGAGGAGGAGACGAGGAAGAAGCGGGAGGGAAGAAGGGAAAGTCACATTTGTGCCAAACTAAGTTCAGGGCTCTTCTCAGCAGCATCAGTTCTAATACCCAGGTGGAACACAAGCAAAATGCCCTTCCACAGGTGAGCGCTGAAGACACCCGTGATACCCATGAATGACACTCATGAGTGAGAAAAAGAATAAATCAGGGATTGACCAGAGAAAGTAGAGGGAGGAGCTGAACTTGGGAGAGTGGGTGCCATGTTGCAGGCATGGAGGGAGGAGGGGGAGGAGTCAGAGAAAGTATTGCCTTCTCTGGGCCTCTGTGCAAAATACCGCGGATTTTATTGACCAAAAATGACAGAAGTTTATGTTCTAATAGTTTGATGGATCCAGGTTTCAGCAGGGCCTGCCTCTCTCCTAGCCTTGAAGGTAATCATGTTGCGGGAGCTTCTTCTGCTCCTTCAGCCAATAGCCGCTAAGATACCAGCCCATTGGGGCGTGGT
>LOEQ01005493.1:83661-94087 GCA_001685075.1 Bramus lutescens | reverse complement strand
TTCCTTCCTTCCTTCCTTCCATTTCTGTTAACAAAAGCTAAGGTTTCCTGGGACCTCAGGGGAGGTCTATAGTCCTATATCACACTGGCCTACAGGCAAGTCTATGGAACCTTTTCTTAGTTAATAATGGATTATGGAAGGGCCTAGCTCACTGTGGGTAGTGCCATTTCTGGACAAATGGTCCTGGGTTTAAAAAAAAAACTGAGCAATCCATGAAGAGCAAGCCAGTAAGCAGTATTCCTCCATATGTTCCGCTTGAATTCCTGCCCCCATTTCCTTTCAGGAAGGACTGTATGCTATAAAGTGAAATAAACCGTTTCCTCTCCACATGGCTTGGGGCCATGGTGTTTTAACAGTAATAGAAACCTAAGTCATGTGGGTAGGACTTTCAACATTTGTGTCTTATGGAGGACACAGTTCAGCCCATGTCAGAGAGCTGGTTACCTATACAGGTGGAGTTGAGGCCCAACACCTTTGAGCTCATTCACCACTTTAGTTACCCCAAAATGTTCACTGACATCACCAAGACGTTTTTCTGGACACACTGTTGGTGCCCACAGTAAATAAGTGGTGGGGTCCTTGCCTGACCCCATCAAGAAAGCCTCAGACCTCATCCGCAGGATGGCACACCCAACTGTAGTGCTTTCTTACCCTCATACCCTTCAAAACCAGGGTGACTCAAGGGGTGTCTGAGCAGCTGGGCTCTGGTTCTGAGTGTGCTCTGACCAGATCTCCTTAAATCTATCGTTAGTTCCCCCGAGGACAGGAAGTAGATGTGCGGACGCACACATAGAGCCAGCTATGGTTTAACAGTTTAGAAGACTGAGTTGGGGGAAGGAAGGTGACTACCGGGTCTCTCACAGAGCACAGGGAGCCTGTGGCGGGGACAAAGAGCAGCTCTGTGACAGGCGATACTTCCCTTGGCCTCAGTGCAGTCAGCTGGAGGCAGATAGGAATTTTTTTTCTTTAATCTGGCAGGAGGAAGCGCAGGGTTTCACACACTCCAGAGGCTGTGAGAGCCAGACAGCCCTTCCCCCAGTACAGCATCTTCCTGTCAAGACTGTCTGGGAATCTTGGACAAGAACAGGACGGGATTCCTCCTCATGCCTCTGTGGAGGGTGACATGCTCTGGAGTTGAGTCTGTGGGTGCTGCATCATCTGAGAGTGTTTCCAGCCCTATGTCCAGATTCCAGGCCACAGGGAGAGACAAGAATGTCACCATGCTGAAACAATGTGACCATTTCCTCTCCCTCTCTAGTTACTCAGCGTCCCGTTCGTCATTTCTACCTGCCTTTTATGGAGTGCGGGTGAAATGGGTCATATTTTTGTTCCATGCATGCCTGTGTGCTCACCCAAGAACCAGGCCTGAGCTGACGCAGAGGGGCTCTAGAAACATGCAAGGGGACAAGCCACCACAGAAATCAGGGTAGGTCAAGAGGTTCTCTGTCAAAGAGGCAAAACCATAGATAGGTAGGTCATGCACGATGAATAGGAGTTTGGTCTCTGGGTGAAAGGATAGGAGAGGATTCCAACTTTAGGAGGAGGAAGACAAAGGAGGAGGATACAATTGCCCTGTTTCAATAGAACTCAGTATTTACTATTTGTTATACAATACTAGGTGCTATTTAAGACACCTTGTACATGTTAATCTATTAATCTTCATGACAGAAAAAAATGCTTTCCTCACACCAGCTCCATTTTACATACAAGGTGAGTGAGATGCAGAGAAATTATGACATACATCCCATTATCTAGCCAATGACAGAGAACATTCCAGAACCTGCTCCTTATCTGCCTTCTAACTCTCTGAGTGCTTTAGAGCTATCCTTGCTTATTAAGCACTATTGTATGCCAGACAGAGGAAAGAGTTTGGATCTTTGTAGCCCAGTAGCCATAGTCTTGATCTCTAAGGAAATTAACATATAGGCAAAAAGTCAATGTCAGCTATGTCCATTATGGTTTTAGTTGAAACAAGCCCAAATGATTATGAGAATATCTGGGGGCCTTTTACTAAGACCGAGGGTGATGTCAGAAGTAGATGGTAGCTTATGGGTATGATTACTTAGATAGGAGAGAGCGTGGCTTTCTTCTTTTTTTTTTTTTCTCATGGCTTTCTATTAGGGGCTCAGACAGACGGAGTTCTGCATGTTCATGGAATTTTAAAGAGGTTCAGCAGGACAGGGTACTCAGAGGTGTCAGATTCTCCTAAATACGTGTCCTCCTGAGGGAACACTTAAAAGGGGTCAACAGGAGAAGTGCGTGGTTCAGACCTTTTAGAACGTTCTGAATGGATGCTGTGGGGGGAAGGCACACAACTGGGGGAGCATTGGCAACAGGAAGCTCAGTTGGTGAAGAGCCCAGTGGGTTTGACAAGTGACTGGGCTCAGAAACGTGAGGAGCAGTGAAGAGGAGGCCTGATGCAGAAAGAGAAGATGTCAGGATATAAGTGGGTCCATTCTCTGGGTGACAGGGGTGCTGAGTTTTCAGCTGGTGATAGCAAAAGAGATGGAGGCAGATGGGGACATGGCTGAGCTGGGGGAACAGAAGGAAGTAGGGGAAAGGGTTTTGTCATAGCCATGTTCCTGGGTAATAGACTTACAAATGCCTGGGGAGGCGTGAACATTTTAAAGGGTTGCTGGAGAATCAGAGTTCAGTATCTGTGGACAAAGTAGTGAGTGGGGATTAAAGTCAAGAGGACTGAGCCAACTGCCAAGCAGTGTGGTTCTTGGGGTGATAGCAGCAGCAATGTATGTCCTCATGGGCTGCAATGATGGAGGCATTGTGGAGATTACAGATTTGGGGTTAGCATTCAAGGCAGAGCTGCAGCCAGGGACTATCTCCACACACCATACCACCATCCTCAAAGTGCATGGGGCTTCCCACATCCAGGATTCCCTCAGCAAGGACACCTTTTGCAGCTGCAGAGAGCTCACCTTCCCTGCCATGTACCATTTGTCTCTTCCCACTAGAAGGTAAAGAGCAGTTACAGCAGCTGTATATAAAGATCAGATGGACTCTATGAACTGAAATAATCTATACACATGATCAGTTCTTCGCAAAGATTGTATGCTATCGTGGAACTTCCCTCTTTATGTTGTTTGAGCTAAGTGTCTGGCCCACATCTGATTATGTATTGAATAAAAAGCCAGGAGGAACTGGGAAGGAGAAAAGAGGAAGCAAAGAGAAAAGAAGGGCTGTTGTGTGACAAGGGTCTTGTACCCTGTCACTTGTATTATTTTAATAAAACACTAATTGGCCAGTAGCCAGGCAGGAAGTAGAGGCGGGACAAGGAGAACAGGAGAATTCTTGGAAGAGGACAGACTGAGTCTGCAGTCGTCACCCAGGCACAGAAGAAGATAAGAATGCCTCACTGATAAAAGGTACCAAGCCATGTGACTAACACAGACAAGAATAATGTGTTAATGTATGAAATAAGAGTTAGTTAATAAGAAAGTCTGAGATAATAGGCCTACCAGTTTATAATTAATGTAGACCTCTGTGTGTTTCTTTGGGATGGAATGCCTGTGGAACTGGGCAGGACAGAAACTACTGCCCACAAATAGTGCCAATGTGGACAGCTAAATCCACTTAAAATCTGAGAGAGTTTGGGAAGTAATTCTAGAAACAAAAGAACAGAGTTAAGCATGGCTTTTAGGTAGCAGCATTTTCTTGAATGGCCTCTGTTTGCTAGGGGCAAGTGCATCTCCTTTAAGAGAGGCTTCCTGATTCACCTTTAGCTGCATAAACCTTGTAGCTGTTTTAAGAAGACCCACTAGCAAACACTTAAATAGTGTTTATGAATAGCATGCTTCTTGGTGGCAGCATGGACTTTGAAACTCCATAGAGTTCTGGCAATAAACATGACTTCTGCCAGTACCTCTGCTATGAAGCTAGACTCTCAGAAATCTAAAGAGTGGGGTGGATCCAGCTGTCAAAGTCACGGCTTTAATCCTAGCATATCACTTAGCAAATTAAAGATTCATGTGGTCAGAAAAAGAGATATAGAGTAATGATAGATTCAGATGCAGAAAATTTCTAAATGGTTTACAGTGTGTTTAAGAATATATGTAGGCCTGGGAGAGAAAAGAAAAAGGATAAAGTCCTTTAAAAAAAGAGAGATGTTGGGTGTGATGGCACACACCTTTAATCCCAGAACTTGGGAGGCAGAGGCAAATGGATCTCTGTGAATTCACAGACAGCCTGGTCTACAAAGTGAGTGCATTCCAGGACAGCCAAAGATACACAGAGAAACACTGTCTCAAAAAAAAAATTAAAAATAAAAATAAAAGAAATAGAGTTTAAAATAAAGCCACATAAAGATGGAAAATAAACAGAAATCTGAATACTGTATGTTATTGTGTTGTCTTTGAATTCTTTAATGGCTGAAGAAGGAACAACAGCTGCTAAAAGACATTTGATTATTAATGTTGGATTAATCCAACAATATATTTTGGAAATGCTTTGACTTCAGAATTTAAGTCAAAAGATATGTCACTTTGGAGAAGAGGTTTTGCTTTTCTTTCCACAGGAAATGAGAGGCTGTGGATTCATTTTGGGTTAAGAAATCAGGTTTGATCAAGGAAGACCATCTGAAAAATCTCTGATAGGAACGGATGGCTCAGGCGATCCAACATTTCAGAGCATGTCTCTTGGAGTTTCCTCTGAGTTCTACATCCAGAACATCCTCAAGACTTCTGGCTGAGATGATCAAGCCTCACAGAATATTCTAGTGAGAACTTGAACATAATCCTAAATTTTCTTTTAGTCCCCATAAAATTGTTTCTAGTCAGCAGGAAGTAGCCTGGAAAAGTATGCCCACATTCCCAAAAAATGGATTATGGATATTTATCTTAGTTGTTACAATTTGTTATGGATAATGGTCTGGAAAAAAGCTAAACAAAGGAGATTAGATTCAGAGTTTTTGTTTTGAAAAAAAGGGGGGGAGTGCTGTGGGACAAAGGTTTTGTACCCTATCATTTGCACTGTTTTAATAAAACACTGGTTGGTCAGTAGTCAGACAGGAAGTGTAGGTGGGGTAACCAGGCAGAAATTAGAGGCGGGGCAACAAGAACAGGAGAATTTTGGGAAGAGGAAAGACTCAGCCTGCAGTCGTCACCCAGATGCAGAGGACACAAGATGAGAATGCCTCATTGATAAAAGGTACCAAGCCATGTGGCTAACACAGANGGGTTAATATAAGATATAAGAGTTAATAAGAAGCCTGAGCTAATAGGCCAACCACTTTATGATTAACATAGACCACTGTGTGTTTCTTTGGGATGGATGGCTGCAGGACCGGGAAGGATAGAAACCTCTGTCAACAAAGGGCTAGTGAGATAGCTCAGGTTATAAGGGGGCTTGCTGCCAAGCCTGAGGACCAGAGTTCAATTCCCAGGACCCACATGGTAGAAAAAAGAGTATGACTCCCACAAGTGGTCATAAAAGCACCCTAGTGCCCATGACTCACTCCAGAAACAAGTAAATAAATAGAATAAATATTTTCAGAGAGGAAAAGGAAAAAAAATAAGATGAGTGAACTGGACAAGATGTGTAGACGTGTGGATGGATGGATAGATATGAAGATGGATGGGTGTTGGAATGAGTAGATAGATGGATGGACAGAGACTGATTTAGTAGACAAGGAACTGAATAAGGAAACAAGGCACATGCCTGCACACATACATGGGACTGCATATGACTGGAACACAACTTTTGCGAGTTTGTCAGCTATCAGCATGGCAGGGCAAGGCAGAAATCTGTGCTCCAGTGACCTTAGAGAATGTGGACAGAATTGGATGTAAAGCACCAGAGAGCAGAGTCTTGGTATACCTGTAACTGGTGCTATGTGAGTAATAATGACTCGGTGGTGAGCAATGACTTGTGCACCTTGCCCATGCTGTGTCCTTGCTGCCTGGCACAGTGCCTGGTGAGAGCTGTTGTGCCCCTCGAAGGGTCTGAGTTCTCGTTCACTCTCACACTCCTTCACTGTGTGTCCCTGTGTGTGTCCTTTCCTTCTCCAAGACTAAGTTACCTCTCTGAGGGACACTCTACTTGAGCTTCCTGCCACCTTGGCCTCCAGCCCCTTCCTTAGTTGAGAGCACTTGGGGACAGCATTTGGTTTGGCTCTTTGGCAGCCTCTGACTGGGGAGGCATCTGATCCCCTTGCCTCTGCAGACTCTCTGGCAGCTCCGGCTCTGTGTGGGCAGCCATCCGACATTGTCCCCAGTCTGCACTTACCCTGGTCACAATACTGCCTGTCTTCTCTTCTTCAGATCTGGGTTAGATAAGCCTTCTACATTTTTGTCACTCCCCTATTCTCTGAGTTTCACTGGTCTCCTTTCCATCTGTAATGAAAATTACAAAAATTGGACACCATGAGCTTTTATGAAAAGCATACTAAAACATTTAGAATGTCTAGCCACAGATTGGCGCATGGAGTCAGCAGCTACTTTTAATTCCAACTTACGTGTGTTTATGTCTACAGGCCTATGTGTTTTTGTTTGTCCTGTGTTTGTATGAGTGTCCTGTGGGTGGTGGGCAGAAGGGGTGCTGGATCCCAAAAAGCTGGAGCTACACCTGGTTGTAAGCTGCCCAACTCCAGTCCTATGGAAGAGAAAGAAGTTCCCTTACCCACCAAGCCATCTCTCAAGCTCCTGGTTGACAATTTTGGTTTTTATGGCCATGTTGCTCAAAACCAGGGTCTAACACAAAGTACACAAATGCTCTACCACTGAGCCACATTCCCACTCCTTATGCCTTAAGAAAAAACGTACACATAGACTTAATTCTCAAGCATAAGTTTTGTTGTAATTTGAGAAGTTTTAAACATTTTCTACACATATGTATATGGTACATAATTATTTAAAAGCTGAAGTCATACTATTTTGCTGATTTGCTTCCTCACAAAAGACATCATCTTATTTAATAATACACTTTTATTATATTTAATATTACACTGACTAGCTTTCAGCCATTTTATATGCAACTTAAAAGACAGAGGAACATTTTCATTAATTCTGTCACATGAAAGTGTATATAATTTACCAGGTAAGGGAAACATTTTATCTGTTGCCTTTTTTTTCTTAGAAAATTAATTGATAAACTAAATAAAAATTTCAGCACCCTGATTTAACCAAAGCATTATTGACCTATAGAAAGGCATTCAACAATACCTTCTGTTCTCATATAGTTTTGCAAAGTAGAAGAGACATGGTTGAGCATACATATTTTAATTCTTTATTATACTTAATGAATGTTATAATAGATAACTCTTGCAGGCAATCAAGAATGAAACAAAAATTGTTGGGTTTTTTTTGAGAATTTTCTAGTGGTTCATTTATTTAAAGTGACACTACACTACTGCTATGGTGCCTTTTCTGGGGGCCTGGTTTGAAAGGGGTGTGTGTTGTCCTGTTTATGGAGAGTCACGCCCTCTCATTGGGCACAGCTTGTTTCTGGCTTTCTAGTTTTGCAGTAGACTTGCGATATGGAACCAGTTATATTAGAACTCAAAGCATGCAATACTTTTTTATCACTTGCAATGCATTCCTATGGGGTAAGACTTTGGTGCCACTCTGATATCTCTTAAGCTTTTTGGATGCTGTCTTTATTATCCTTTCACTTGCTGCAGTCTCTCTCTCTCTCTCTAGAAGCCCAGTAGCCAGGCACCACACACAGCTTTTTAAAGAGTTTCAGATGTGTCCCTTTGGAGCCCACATCACCCTCTCTGCATGTACCCAGCCAGGAATGAAGGGGAGAGGGACCACTGGGGACTCAGGCAGGCTGCGGCAGAGGGAGATACTGCTTCAAGGAGGCAAGAAGGATGCTCCTTGTGGTGAATCTTATTTTCCTCTGGGGCTGGTCCAGAACTTCAAAGCACGACTTCGAAGCTGCTCTTGCAAGTCCTCCAGGCTGCTGCTGTTTGTGTGGGAGAAGCCAGCACCATGTGTTTCTGGTTTTGTTTACTCCACATAAGGAAACACTGGTGGGAACTGGGAAGCCACGGGCTCTACACCATGCTGGGTGCTGGGTAGGACCGTTTGCCTGCTGTGTGTGGATGTGGTACTTTGGAGACTCCTGGAGGACCCCGAAAGTGACCTATGGAGGTCAAAACATACAGCAAGTCCCTCTCCCTGCCTGTAACTCCCTGCTTCTCAAATTCTCTCGGGCTGCCTGACTAATGGGGTCTAGCTAACAATCTCTCATGTTCTTTCTGAGAGCCCACAAGCAAGTGTCCTCTCATGACCCCTCTGCTCTCATCCTTCCTACCCCTGGTGCCCAGCCTATACCCCTGGGGGCCTCTGGTCTTCCTGTTAGGTAGCCATTTTCTTGATTTGAAACCTTCTCTCTTACAGGAAGGACCAACAGCCCATGCAAGTAACTTATAAAGTTCACGAAACCCAAAAGTTACGAGGTTCCTCCTTAAGGTTATATAAGCCGTGGCAACTGCTGAGGAGGGGGAGACTCTCGGGCCAGCAGAGACCACCTGCAAGCCGTGCTGGAAGTTCTAGGAAAGTAGCTTTCATGAGTCATCACCCATACCAGACTGGGCCTTTTGCTAATGTGGCTACTTTTGGGTCCCCCATGCAAGCTTCTGTAAGTAACCCAAATCAACTCATTGGTTCACCAGGCTAGGTCTGGGGTAGGATTGTTTCCTTAGTCTTTTATCAGGATCCTTTCTCGGATGAATAGACACTTACTTACAATTCTTTAGTATTCCTTCCTATTCTCTATTCTCTCCCACAGCCTCACTCTGCCCTCCAGTCTGAAAAATGCATTCCTGAGCTTATCTGTACTAGGTACATTGCGTGTCCCCAGATCTATGCCTACCTGGAAGGAACCTCGGGGAGCATCTCAATTTGGAAATGGGCTTTTGTAGATGTTGTTAGTTTAGGATTTAAAAAATCATCTCGGGTTGAAGTTAGACCCTAAAACCTGCATTACTGTCCTTATAAGAAGAGATGAAGGCAGATGAAGTCACACAAACAGGAAGTTTGGTGAGGATGAAGATACAAATAAGATAACAGCTGTGAGCCCAGAGATGTTGTAGGTGGCATCCATAGATGCCAGGGAAAGAACCAGACACATCCCCCCCTGCCCCTGACTGCTAAGGAACCAGCCTGGACAGCGGGAACTGACAGGGAGTCTGCCTGGTTATTCTGACATGATGGTGAGGTGCAGAGAGCCTGGGAGTGGTCAGACATTGAACCCCAACAAGGTTCCAAAAGACTCTTGCCCAGTTACCGATGTTGTCCTGAACAGTCACCTCATCCTTAGACCGCTGCAGTTTTATTCTGTGTTCTCCATGTTGTCTAGACATGGTCTCCAAATTTCTCCATCTCTGTGTCTGTATCTTTCTCTGTCTCCGTGGTGTGTGTGCACGTGTGTGTCAGAGAAGATAGAGAAAAAGAGAAAAAAAAAACAAGCTATGTATGTCACTTTGATTTGCCCTAAAGCTTTAAGAATACAGGAGGAGCTTTATTCACAGGTACAAACAGCATCCCACAACAGCCATCTCTACCCTCTCTAGTTAGTCTCTTAATCCTTGAGTCATATTTACAGCCTCTCTATTCTGTTTCCTCCCCATTTCCATTGTGAGTCCATCTTAATTTCTAGAAGCCCCTGATCTAAAGCCTCATTGTTGTTCAGAATTCCAATGTCACCCTCAAAGTGGCTGTCAAAGCCATTTCCACGTGGATGGACTCAGACTGGGCCCTCAAGAGCAACAGGCTCTCTATCTACCTCTTTATCTATAAGCTTACCCACAGTGACACACACTGTATGTCATCATTGTCCTTCTCCCTGACCTCGTGAGTACTTTAGGAAGGAAGAGCTTTGTGTTCTCTACTGTTAAGACTATGATGTCTCAGAGTAAAGCACACTACAGGAATTCAGTGAAGATTTGATACTGGAATGACTGAATGACTGAATAAATGGATGAGAGGACGAATTCTGGTGCCAACTAGACCTTTAACAAATTAATTGTACTATCCAGTAAGATGATCGGTGTCCTAATTTTTATTAGAGATCCAGTGCCCATTTCTGGGTTTGAAAGATATGTCAGATTAATAAGATAGGTCCTGAATGAGGAGCTTAGGTGGCTACCGCATGCCACATCCCCACCTGGCACCGCTGGCCTGGGCACACTGTTCCTATCCCTGGTGAGAATCCTTGCCCTCCTCCCCTGCTGCTGTCATCTCCAGCTCACCCAGGTCACGACTAAGGTCTGACTGACTCTGCAGACATCGCTGCTCCCAGCCTTTGCATTCTTCTAACATGTCTGAGGCAGCCCTCTCCCGTGGCTACACAACGTGCTGAGGAACCCGAACTGATCTTGTGTCCGTCCCATGGCTTCACCACCATGAGCTCACTCATAAGCCACGTATGATTTCAGAGCTAATGGGCGATCCATGCCTGCCTGTGTGGA
>LOEQ01005493.1:46132-83656 GCA_001685075.1 Bramus lutescens | reverse complement strand
GCTGGCTAGAGACTCCCGGAGCCCACAGTAGACCTCAGACTTCCACCTCTCTACCCGCCTGTTGCTCTGTTCCTGATGGTTTTGCTTCCCTGCTGTGAATGATGAGCAGACATCTCAGGAATGCGGTGTAAACCAGTGTCAGCCTTGTTCATACACGTGGCCCAGAGGGGGAACCCAGACTCAGATGCGCCGTCTAGACCACTCATTAATCTGACAGATAAGAGCCTAAGGCGAAGAGATACTTGGGCCAAAAGAAGGAGGAAGCTGGATTCCAGGCTCATTTTCACAGCCAACTGGAACTGAAGGCAAGAGGACAGGGAGGCCTGCAGTAGCGTTATTAACGAGTGTCAGACAGTTGTGGGATCCCATCCTGCTCTGAAACCACCAGTTATTTGTGATTCTCTGGGTATCATTCAACTGCTCTGAGATGCCATGTTCACATCTGTAGAAAGGGCCAAAACCACTCACTTCACAGAAGATGTTGGAAAGACTGAGAACATTCACAGTGTTCAACGCAATTAAAATTTCAGCTCCAATGACGTTTGACATCCAAAGGAATGGCTGTTATTCCCATTTTACTGAGAATGCTTAAGTAGGCTGAGCAAATCTCCCAGTAAGTGCAGGCTAGAACTAGAATCGGAAGTTCATATTTAATCAAATAATCAGCTCCATGGTATTGGTGAATATCTCCAGTCAACAGTGATTGTCCTTGCACCATATTCCTACTGGGTACTGGGTGTCAGGCACTTTTCTTCTCATTGAGGACACAGCAGCATCCACACAAACTGGATCTGTTTCCAGAGAGGAAAATCACATAATAATTACTCACCTTACCAAGCAAGGTGATGACGGATACTGTCAATGCTGCCGCAGGGAAAATCAAGGTAACGTGGTGCATGATGCAAAGGCAGTGCGTTTAGCTGAGTTCAAGGTAGCTAAGTCACACAGAATTGCTGACACCTGAGTTATCACCTGAGTCCTGAGCGAGAACAGAGATATCAGAGGTAGGGGCTTCGCACAGATCAGAGGAAGTAGAATCGTCTTGAGGAATGCTGTGCCTTTTGTTGAAGAATAGACAGGAGGGGAGTGGAGAAGAGCCCTGAGTACTGAGAGTATGTGGTGAGAAGACAAGAGATTGGCAGGAGCTGGGTCATGGAGTTACAGGTTAGCTGGCCAGGGAACTTAGGTACAGATGGAGTCCAGCATGTGTGTGTTAGCCAGGGTTCACCAGAGGAAACAGATAGCTAGAATGAAATACACATTGCACAGGGGACCTATTAGACTGGTTTACATAAGGGCCAGGCCTTTCAACCATAGCTGCCTGCATGTCAGAGAGGCTGATATCCCAGTAGCTGCTCAGTCTTTGAGGCCCAGTCTGTTGCTGAAGGCTGGAGAATTCCTGAGGGCTAAAGAAGTTGGGTGAGGGCAGCCAAGGATGGCAGCTGCAGCAACAGCAGCCACAGCAGGACAGATACTATGGCAGTTTGAAAGAGAATGCCCCTCCCATGTTTGAATACTTGCTCATCTGTTGGTATAAATGTCTGGGAAAGATCAGGAGATGCGGCTTTGTTAGAGAAGGTATGTCACAGTGGACAGCTCTGAGGTTTCAAAAGCCTCCTGTCTTTCTCACTGTGCTCTTCCTGAGTCCTGCTTGTATGATGTAAGCTTTCTACTGCTTCTTTAGCTGCCTGCATTCATATCTTCACTCCTTCATCATGGACTCTAACCTTCTGAAACAGTAGGACCAATGAAATGCTTTCTCTTATAAACTGCTGCGGTCATGATGTTCTATCACTAAGACAGAAGTTGGTACCAAGAGAGGGGTATGTGAAGAACCTGATCATGTGGTGTTTTGGAGGAATGTGCAAGACTTTGGTATTCTGCAGTTGGAGTAGATGAATATTGTAAGCGGAAGTAGATGAATATTAGTAGGAGTGTGGAAGATAGTAGTTGAGGCTTCAGGGGAGCAAAGACTTCAACAACATCTGGCTAGAGACGATTCTGATGGTTGAACAAAATAATAATGTGGCTGCTTTCTGTGCATGTTTCTGAGAATTTTCTTGGGGTTAAATTGAAAAGTAATAGATGGATTTCTTTGGAGGAGGAGGAGTTTTCAAGTTAGCCTGATATTGATTCTGTCATCTGGTTATTAGTAATTACTCTTCTGCAGGGCTATAGTAAAAATGAAGCAGCAAGGAAAGAAAAAACCAGACAATGTAGTTTAGAGAGAAAAAGAACAACCAAAGCTGTTATGTGGAAGCTGAGGCTTGAGCTGGAGGAGGTAAGGAGATTAAAGTGAGGTCTGATTGACCTCAGAATAAAGGGTGGGGTGTCCTAACCAACCCAGATAAGCTTCCAGTTTGTGAAAGGAACACCCTAAGGAAATGTCTACTCCCCAAAACAGCAACAAATGAAAAGTTGATGCGTATGTAATTCAGCGGCGCCAGGCGTCATCGAAAAAAGATAGCTGAACTTGGCAATATTATCTGCGTGGTTTTAACTTCAGAGTCATGAAGGATACACAACTGATGGGTTGTAGAATCTTCCTCAGTCATCAAGGTGAGTTGCTGAGCCCAAGCAGTGTGTGGCTGGGCAGTACTTACATGAAAGCCCGGAGAGGCCATTGCATGAAGATGAGAAAGATTCACTGACGATCCCAAGATGTTATAAGTGCCAGAGGCCATGGAATATCTGCCAGGAAGAGCTACAGTCAGGGAGTAGACCTAGCTAAGATGAAAGGGTTGTGCCATCTAAACCCTTTGGCATCAGACATGGAACTACAGGATTGAAGTTTACTCTTCTGGCTTTCAATCTTTCTTTGGTATAGTATTTCCTAAATATACCCCACTCCTGCCTTTTGAAATGGTAATATATAGTTTGTTTCATTGTAGGCTGGAAGTGTGTGATTTGCTTTTTGACTTTATGGGGGGTTGCAATTAAGAGATTACCTTGAGTCTCAGAAAAGACTTTGTACTTTAAAAGTGTTGGAACTCTGAAAGACTATGGGGACTTTTGAAGCTGGACTGAATGCGTTTCACACTGTGATACAGCCATGGCCCTATGGGAGTTGGGGTAGGCATTGTGGCAGTTTGAGATAAATGCCCCCCATAGGCTCATATTTTTCAATAGTTATTTTCTAGTCGATTGAACTGTTTTGTAAGGATTAGCGGTGTGGCCTTGTTTCAAGAGGCATGTTACAGGTGGGCAGACTTTGAGGCTTTAAAATCCTTCCATCATTCCCAGTGCTTTTCATATGGGAATCAATACTGGAAATGCTCACTGTAACACCTGCAGGCAAAAGACTTAGAAGGAGGCACTACTGAGGTGGGAAGAGCCACAGGCTTTGCTTTCACTAAAAAGACATGTGGTAGGGGCTGGAGAGATGGCTCAAGGGTTAAAAGCACTGGTTGCTCTTTCAGAGAACCTAGGTTCAATTCCCAGCACCCATACGGTAGCTCACATCTGTCTGTAGCTCCAGTCCCAGAGCTTCTGATACCTCCACACAGACACACATGCAGGCAAAATACCAAAATATAAAATAATCATAAATGGAAAGAAAGAAAGAAAGATTAAAGAAAAGAGACACATGACAGTGACAGGCTACCATGTCAGTGTGAGATGAGGAGAATTCTGATCACTGCTTATCTTGTTCAGTTACACAGGGCTTACAGTCCCACTGGAGGAAAGAATTGTGTGTGTGAGAGAGGGTGAGCATGCAGGAGGGCAGAGAATATCTATAAACTGGAGTGATTTTTGGAGCTGTGTTCCACTAGACACAGCTGGGCAGCTGCTCATATGAACACACAGTGATTGTGATAGCATGCACGTAATGTGGGCAAGCTTAAGCCAGACCGAATTCCAGCATGGAGAGGGGAGATCGGTGCAGACTTCTACCCTTAGCTGAAGGGCTATTGGCAATTAGTAGCTTCTGGGAGAGGAAAAGTCCATTTTGTTTAAGAATGTAGCCCCTGGCAAGTTGGCCATGCTCAAGCGGAAGGCTACACACCCAAGAATACATCACAAATTGGACTCAATGTATGAAAAAACAATACAGTAAGTTGGGTGGATAGGAAAGGGGGCATGCATCTGGGAACAGTTAGGAGAGGGGGTGAATATGATAAAAAACGTACTGCACAAAAATCCCAAAATTCTAATAAAAAGCTTACAAAAAAAAACTTAATAAAGTATGAAGGAAGAAAGTCTGTGTAAGAGACTGGATGCTGGTGTGAGCCTTTTGCTGTTATTGTTGAGCCTTCTCTCTGCTCAATCCCAATATTCACAGTTTGCCTTATTTTCCTTATATTAGAATATTTCTCTCCTTGTAAAATTATAGGTTAGTTATGCAGCCAATTACTTATCTTTTCCCTGCTCTCATTTGGCTAGGCTGTGTCTTTTTGTTGTTGTTGTTGTTCACTGGCATCTTCTGAGCACCCAGCACTGTGTGGCTAATGTGTTTGACACATGCTGAGTGACTGGATGCTGCTGTGAATAAATGTGACCAACAGAGAAGGAGTGAGAAGAGAAGGGAGATTAAGGAGCTTGCTAGGAGGGAGCCAAAGGAGAACATAGCTTAATCCATCGTCTTAGACCCTGTCCCTGTCTTAGTTAGGCTTTTTATCCCTGTAAAGAAACACCATGACCACAGCAACTCTTACAAAGAAAATATTTAGTTGGGGTGGTTAGCTTACAGTTTCAGAGTTTTAGTTCATTATCATGATGGTAGGGAGCATGACAGCACGCAAGCAGATGTGGTGCTGGAGAGGTAGCTGAGAGTGTTTCATCTCGCAGACAACAGGAAGTCAACTGAGACACTGGGTAGTATCCTGAGCATAGAAAACCCCAAAGCCCACCCCCCCCAGGACACACATCCTTCAACAAGGCCATACCCACTCCAACAAAGCTATACCTCCTAATAATGCCACTCCTTATGAGATTATGGGGCCCAATTACATTCAGACCACCAAAGACCCTTACTAGGGAGGATTTGAGGCTTGGGTGACAACTCCCTTTCTCCACACCAAACCTAAAAGCACAGAAATACTGGCAGAAAATCCGCAAGGGCTTCCTTCTGAGTGTCCCTGTCATTTCAAAGTTTTTGAACTTTCAGAGCTTTCTTTTGAAGCTCAGGGTGTACTCAGTCATGATTTATTCTGCTTGGGTATGAGCACAGTGAAGGTATAATGTTCCTTGAGTTGAGGGGAAGGAGATTCTCAGACCTCACATGACTTATGGAGTGGGGACAGGCAGCCGTCGTTTTGTGGACAGAGATTAGCTAAGTGCTTATTGTCTCTGAGGAAAATACATGGGTAGGTTAAGGGAACTGCCATCCTGGGTCAGCAGTCTTAAAATTCAAGAGGTATAATGATTGACTGATGTGGGAGTATCCTCTGTGTGCAGGGATTACCATTGATGAATAAAGAAACTGCTTTGGACTTATAGCAAGGCAGAACTTAGGTAGGCAGGGAAAGCTAGGCTGAATGCTGGGAGAAAGAAGGGTGGAGTCAGAAGAAGCCATGGGGCCACGGCCAGAGTCAGACATGTTGAAACTTTACTGATAAGCCACTGCCACGTGGTGATACACAGATTAATGGAGATGGGTTAAATTATGATGTAAGAGTTAGCCAATAAGATGCTAGAGCTAATGGGCCAAGCCGTGATTTAATTAATACAGTTTTGTGTGATTATTTTGGGTCTAAGCTAGCTAGGCAGCTGGGAACCAACAAGTGGCCCTTCCTCCAACAACAGACTGGCCTGGAGGTCAGTTACGTGGATCTAGAAACAACAGAACATGGCTTACTAAGAAGCCCAGAGTCTGTTGAGAAGACAGATATGTAAGCCACCGGGGACATTCTGGATGTTCTTGGCTTCTGCCGTCTAGCCTTGTGGACCTGCCTCTTAGTCTGTCTAAGCTGTTACCCATTCTAGTGATGCTGTGTCTTCCTCTGGTCCCTACATTGCAGAACTGCAATGGAACCTGCTATCACTGAGTCCTCGGTACCTCCTGCCCCGCATCATTTCTTTACAATTCAGTCAACTGTTCCTTAACTCAAGCCACCTCAATTTCCCCAAGGGGAGCTAGTTCCAGGGGGAACATCCTCAAAGGATGGTGTCCGATGTACAGACAAGAGTGCTGTTTCAAGCATCTATCTCTATACACTGTAACTACTCCTTGATGCTCTCTGTGGATCAGAAACCCTGGTTGTCTCTAGAAACACAGAGCCCAAGAAGGCCCAGCGCCTGGGGGGGAGTGACTCCTTAAATGGGGGAGCACAGGGTGGCACTGAAAGTGCCAGGAGCCTGCAGCAATGGGGTCCTGGAGGAGGGGTGTCTCCATCAGATCAGGGCCGCTGAGTTGGGGGCAGCAACCAGGGAAAGATGAAAAGACGTTGCTGGACAAGTGAGGCATCTGGATAAGAGATGCTCAAAGTAGCATGTGGCAAACATACATGCCTCACAGACAGAGGGCAGTGGAGAAACTGGGGAGAGTCAACAATGGGGGAAGGGGCAGGCAATCAATGGCTTTGCCATTGAGCTGTGGAGAGTCTTTAGCCTGGGAGAGTGTAGGAACCTGCCAGACTTTGGTGTTGGAGTCTGAGAAATAGATTGTAACAAGAAAGAAAAAATGGGTGGTAAGAGTGGGTTATATGTGTATGGGGGCAGCCAGGGTACTAGACTCCAGGCAGAATGACGAGCAAACTTGGTAGAAGGTCTAGCCAAGACGGTAGCAGAGGATAGGAATGAGGAGAGGAGGGTAACCATCACTATTGTTTTAAGAAACTAATGGATGTGGCTAATGGGGAAGGGGAGGGGTCTTGGAAGACTTGTTCCTTCTGGTGTCAGCCATTTGAAGAGTGGGATTGTTAATAGAAATTAGGAAGATGGGATGAGGGTTGATGAAGGAGAAAAAAAGACACCAAGAATCTCATCTGGAGCAAAGTGACTGAGGGAAGTCATGAGATAATGAGTGGATATAGCAAATGGACATTTGGTGACAGTTTTGGAGAAGGATGGATGGATGGCAAATAGAAATTGGTTTTCTGCAGCCACCACTCACCCGAGAAAGATGTCCACACTAACATTCTCCTTCTGTGGCTACCTTCTTGACCACCACAGGGATACTTTGCCTGACACTATGACTCCCATCCCCCATCCTGGGTCTAACTTTCCCTAAGTGAAATTCACGAGCCCCCGCCCCTACTATTCATGTTAGACACCTGTGGTGGATGATAGTTAACTTGCCAGCACAAGAGGCAGAAGGCCAAGCTTTGCCAAAATCCTGAGGGCCCTTCAGAGTTTCAAGACCAAATGCTATGGTATGTTTGCAGAGCCAGAGAGAAAGGAAGGAGAAAGAGAGGCAGTGGGATCACGGGGCCTGGCAGGGGACTGTGGGTAGAGACATGGTTTCCAGACTGGCTCGATGAAAAGCCTGTCAATAGACCCACAGCCTGGGGCCAGCCACGTCCCTCCTGTAGCCAAAGATGACTGTGGAATCCCACACCACAGAGGAAATTCTTCCAAGTCATTTACTTCAAAATCCTTCAGGACCTGGCTATTTTGTTTGGAGTAGCTGAGTTGTTTTTTGAATTTTGTGAGGGTCTCTCTATGCTTTGGTGACTTCATACATTCCCGTGGTTTCAGTTCCACCATGTGCCAGCAGCAATTCTACATGTGCCCCTCCTACCCAGTCTCCTCCAAGCCCCAGACTCACATGTCCTGTGGCCTCTCATAGACATCCTAGGGATATCATGTCCAAAACTGAGGTCTTGGTGGGACATGAGAACTCCCCCTTTCTTTCCATGCTGATCACTAAAGCCAGATAAATGGGACTGTTTATTATAACACAGTGTCTTGGCTTTGCGTTCTAAATGGGTCAGAGATTGTTATTTCTCCCCTTCCTATTGCCACTGCTCTGGCCTGAGCCTCCCCAGCTGTCCCAGGAAATCAGAATGATTTGCTAACTAAGAGTCCCCGTTCAGTGTGTCTCTTCTGTGACCTGCACTGATCAGCAGCTTGAGTGGTGTTTCACCCCACAGCAACGTTTTCTCAAACCATGAATTTCCATCTTGTAACTTCCTTATTGAAACACACCAGCATCTTCATGCTGACTGGATGATAAAGGCCCCTGCTGTTGATGATGGCTTGACTTCTACCTGCCTTTCTTTCTTCCCAAGAAGCCATCTCCCCTGCCTCACCTCAGGGGCCACAAACATCCCACAAGTCCAGCTTCCCTCTGAGCTCATACGGTATTCGGTATCCTAACTCTCTCTCTCTCCTGAAACATCTTCCTTATGCTCTCGCCCTTCCGTTGATCACCACACTCCAACCTTCAGATCTCCCCCAAGAGGCCTCCTGATGGTGCTGTTTGAGGCTCTACCCCCCGTTGCCCCTTATTGCTTTCTAATGATCACAGTGGGCATTAATTATTTACACGACAGAACCCACAACTGCCTTGTTTATCACTTTTCATAATTCGCCCTTGCCAACGTTTGGGTGAGGATTAAATGCTATAAATTTGGCCAGATACCTGGCATGCTGTAAAGTTCCTTGCAGGCACTCATATTAAAAAAAATGAAATCAAGCATGGACCGTTTGCATCCTCAAGTGTTCCTGGTAATTATGGATAGGACTAATTATGAATTTTGTAGTCTTGGCAGCAAGTTTTGTTTTAAAACTGTACTTGTTACTTTTTCTTTATCAATTCTACATGAACACACATCTGAGTGTGTGTCAGATTCTCTGTTAGGTTGCGGTGGAAACTGGGAGGCAAATGAAGTGTGGGCCATCACCTCACACCCTTCACCTTCTCACATGGCTATGAGATATCTCTTTTCCATCTCTTTCCTCTGAAGCTTGCACCTTACACAACTCTACCCACCAATCAGCTCACTCCTGCCAGTTGTAGACTCCATAGCCATTTGGGGTCCATTCTTTTCAAACTCTATCATTTAAGTAAGAAACTATTTAAAATAATTACAAAAATTCACAGGGTCATGATCATGCCACAGGACTGCATACAACAGTGTTCTTCATGGTATTCTTAGATCCACTAGCATCAATATTCTCACATACTGGTTTATGGTTGCTGAGTCTCTCACAGCAAAAGTTGTCCGGGTCTTCTTTCTCCTCTTTGCATAGAATATGTACATATGTCAGAATTGGCCCACAGTAGAAGAGTCTAGCCCTTGTTTAGTAAGGTGTCAGATGGTAGCTGTAGTTTCAACTATAGACAAAGAGTAGCTGTATTCCTAACATACTTTATCACCCAAGGTGAATTTGGTAGAATACTCATAGATGAGATTCATTGCCTTTAAGTATGCATTTAAAAATGTTATTAATTTTATAATGAAATTTGATTAAGCATGAATAAAATCAAGAGGGCTTAGAGAGAAAATTGAGATTAGCAAGTACTGAACAAAGCAAAGCCTGCTTGACGTAGGAGGAGCCACTGTTACTGAATATTTGTACATGGTGTGAAGATAAATTGCTGTGATTAGTTTATTAAAGAGCTAAATGGACAATAGTTAGGCAGAAGATATAGGTGGAACTTTTAGGTAGAGAGAAGTAGGAGATGATTGGGACCTGAGAGATGCCAGGAGATATGGGGGAAGCAAGATTGGAGGTACATGACAGAATGAAGATTAATATAAATAGGTTAATTTAAGTTCTAAGAGCTAGTTAAAAACAAGCCTAAGCTAAGACTAAACTTTTGTTATTGACAGTAAGTCCCCATGTTGCTATTTGGGAGCTGGCTGGCTGGACAAAGAAAGACTTGTTACAAGCTACTGGAACAGACCTGACATAATGACGTACACTTCTAAGTCTGACACTTGATAGACTGAGGCAGGAGGATTGTGGGTCACAGGCCAGGATCAGCTGCCTACTAAGATTCTATCTCAAATGCTCTGAAGAATGAAACGAAGGCACAAGTATCACCCATTTAAAGAGCCAGGTATGGTGGTGCACACCTGTCATTTCACAATCGGGAAGCTGAGACAGGATGATGGTCACTTGAAATCCATCCTGGACCCAACGGTAAGTGCCAGTTCCAGGTTATATAATGAGACCACGTCTCACTCCTCACTCCTCACATGGCACGTCTGGGATCCCATGCCCACTGGCACCAGATGAGCCTGTGAGAATGTAAACAATCAAATGATTCAGGGTGTAGCCCCAGAATATTTGGGAAATGAAATAATCCAGACATTTGAAAAAGCTGATTAATTAAGATCATAACATTTACCATGTGTTGGATGGTACTTTGCACAAGGAAAAGCCAAGAAAGCAAAAGACATGGCAGAGAAATACTCAAAGCTTGATCGAGTTATGGGTGATCTTTTCATTCTGGATTGTATTTTAAAGTTTGCTTTCAGGGATCTTCATTTTATAATCATGAAAATAAAACTGCCATTGTTTAGTTTCTTTGGACAAGCACTCAGAGAGACTACAGCATTTCACCAGATGACTAAATTCTGAGTCTCATCGCCCGTGGCCATGGTTCCTTGGTTGAGAGTGAGGAGAGGGCTGCACCAAGACCATTATCACACTTGCTATTGGCAGCAGTTCTGGAAGTTCCTGACCTCTTTGTTATGCTGAGGTGAGACTTCTACTTACTCTGTTTCTTCTCTTTCCCTCCAGTCGCCTTGGAAACAGCTGGATCTGTAAAACAGAGGAAAGGAACATCATGAGGTACATCCTGTAAGTCAACAACTGGAATGTTTTGCACAGTGCCATTTAAATTAAATGAGGTTGAACACACAGGATCAAATGGGTCCACTACTTCCCATGGTCCCAGCAATGGCAGAGATCAGACTTAAACCTGAATGTGTCTGGTAAAGTCTGTTCTCTCAGATGTCTCTTCTGGTTCTTGGTGTTATCTGAGGCTCATAGCCTCCCTCGTGAATATGATGCTAGCTACAAACCCCTTCTTGCAGGCCAGAGGCCCATCCTCAGAGCACTAAATGCCTTAGCCATGGGCTGAACCCAGGTGGGTGACAAACCCACACTTTCCATTACCCAACTGAGAGCTATTGGACTCCCACCCACGATTTCCCTTCAAGTTTCAAAAGGAGGTGACATGTGAAAGGGACTTTGGATGACCCAGCATCTTCCAGTGAATTTCTGGCTGTTCAGAGCATAGAGAGAGTGCTACTCTTTCTGGAAGCTTCAGGGCCTCCCTTCAGTGGATCAGTAGATCCTCCATTCTGACCTGGAGGGCAGAGTAAGAGATGAGACAGGGAGAAGAGAGTAATCTTGAAATCCCCAAAGCAAAATAGCCTTGTTTTCCCTCTCCATTCTCACCAGCTAGCCATTGTGTGTGTGTGTATGTGTGTGTGTGTGTGTGTGTGTGCACGTGAGCACGTGTGCATATGGCAGGGTAGGGTTTCAGAAACTCCACAGTGACTGGGAACAATGAACAGCATTCTGTTTGTTCAGTGTTTACATGAGTGTCTGCTTACATTTTCCTTTCTGGTTTTAAACTTATGAGCTGGCACTCAGATGTGAGTCCATACCTACCAGGATGTGTGCCTGGGACCACGTGTACCATACATACTGACACATGCACGTGCTTCCCCAAACACCACAGACTGTGCTCAATTTCACTGGCTGTGTCTGTCCTCCACCTCAACCCGTGTCACACCCAAGTGTTCATTTCAAGTTTTTCAAAAGCAATCTTGGGAGAAGACATGTGCTTGAGAAACCATGCAGACATCCCATGTCAGGGAATTAATTAATTAATCTTGGTGATTAATGTTGATTGTGAGCTTGATGAGATTTAGGATCACAGTGGAAAGCAATCTCCGGGCATCTGAGGGATTATCTAGATTACACTAACCAAGCATGAAAACTCACTCTAGATGTAATTGATACCATGCCATGGGTTGGGGTTCTGGAATGATGATTGGAGAAAGAAGCTGAACATAGACATTCACTGGTCTCTGTTTTCCTGACTGTGAACATCATGTGACCATCTATGTCATTCTCCTGCTGCCATGCTTCCACACCATGATAGAACGTATCCCCAGAAACCCTGAGCCCAAATAAACAGCGATGAGACAGTAACTAATACACACCGGGATCTGGGAAAACCCATTGGGATTATCTCAGAACGTTATCAACTCAAAAGGAGATCGCAGGTATCTGGGACCTTTTCCCCTGGGAGATCTTGGAGAAGGCCCAGATCATGACTCAGAATTATAGCACCTGGGGCAGGAAGAAGTTGGAGCTGCATTCATCAGCCTCGATATCTGGTCATGGTGGAGGGCTGCTTCATGAGGGCCATCGTAAAAGGAAATATAGTGTCCATGCCAGTGTCTGCAGTGAATTGTGCTGTGAAATGCCAGACTAAGACCTCAGAACAAATATCCATACTACTATGAACATTTTCCCCTCTTCTAAGTCTCAACTGGCCTCATCTGTAAAATGGGAGGTCACTGGACCCTTGTACCAAATCTCAAGTCTTATCTCTTCCCCACTTTTCCAGCTCACTCCACCCCAGTCACCCCGTTTGTTTCCCAGCCCTCAGACAATACAAGTACCCTCCTGCTCCGGGGACTTTGTGTCTTCTGTGTTCTTTAATATTAGTCAGACTTTTTGTCCCTGTGATAAAAGCCTGAGAGAACAACTTCAAGGAGGAAGAACTGATTTTGGTAATGGTTTCAGGGCTGCAGTGGACCTGCGGTGAGGCAGTGTGATGGCCAGAACAAGTTGTTTAACACATGGCAGCGAGGAAAGAGAGAGGGGCAGAAAGGGGGCAAGGGTGAGATACCCTAACTTACTTGGGGTTTCTATTTCTGTGATGAAACACCATGACCAAAAGCAGGTTGGGGAAGATAGGGTTTATATGGTTTATACTTTAGATCATAGTCCATCATTGGAGGAAGGCAGGACAGGGACTCAAGCACAGCTGGAACCTGAAGGTAGGAGCTGATGCAGAGGTCATGGAGGTGTGCTTGTTACTGTCTTACTTTTACTTTTATTTCCATAATTTACAGTATCTATCTAAACATTAGTTTCCTGATTTGGAAAACAAGAGAAAAAGTAGAACCTACCTCTTCTGAAACGGAGAAAGGATAAAATATTTTAAACACTCAGTGCCTAGCCCATAATGTATCTTTTGAGAAAAATACATTTTTTTAAAGTTTCAGTTTCAACTTCATTGGTGGTGTTACTGACGTCTTAGTAGAAAACTGAAAGGACTCATGGTAGCAGATGTCAGAAAATAAACAAAGAAAGGATGTGAAGTGCATGTAAAGAATCAGCAGAGTTTCCTAAACGTACACACACCCACACAGGGAGACGAAAGCCAGGAGAACACATGTCACGGTATTTACAGGGTTATTTTACAGCTTCCTGGTGGAACCATGGGTTTTGTATTTATACTGTCATTACACTGAGCAATTTCTGTAATGAATTATGTGACATTTGCAGTTAAAAAAAGCAGCAATGAACATGCTTACAGGAAACATTGGGCCCTTCAATAAAACATGCCTGTGATATGGATGTCCTCAACTTGGTCTTGAGGGCTTACGGATCACATTCCAACTTTCCTGAGTCCAAGAGTTCACTGTGTCTGATACCGCTGGACCTTTCTATTTCTAGGGCTCATGCTCCTACCCAGTGGTCAGTAGCCACTACACACATGCAGGAAAAGCCTTCATTCTCAGCAACTTCCTACAATCACCCAGAATCCCACTGGGGAGTAAAATGTATAGAACACAAACAAGACTTCTAGGGTATACTACAAATTGAGTGAGCTGTCCCTCATTTTCTTGGAATGACCCAGAGAAGAAGGGTTCAGGGCAGAGAGCAGCCCAGTGCTTCCTTTGCCCACCTTGAGAGAGCCCACCACACATGTTCCTCTCCTGCTGTCCCCACACATGAAGGCCGACTCTTCGAGACAATTCCACCAGGTCCTGTCACTAGAGAAGGATGGAAGATGGGGACAGGAGCCACTTACGTGCTCCGCATCTGTGACCATGACAGGATCTAGAATCATCTAGAAGGTGGATGTGGGGGCATGCCTTAGGGCAGTGGATGGATCCCAACTTGTGGGTCTCAGCCCATGAGGGGGTTGTCAAATGACCCTTTCACATGGGTCACATATCAGGCATCCTGCGTAGCAGATATTTATATTATGATAACAGTAGTAAAATTATAGTTATGGTGTAGCAATGAGATAATTTTATGGCTGAGGGTCATGAAGAATTGTATTAAATGGTCATAGCACTAGGAAGGTTGAGAATCAATATTGTAGGGGATTATCTAGATAATGCTGATCAATAAAAGATTTGTCTAATGGTGCATTGGACCATTTTCTGCTTGGAATTTTGGACAGTTTGGGCAGGGAGGAGGAGCTGAGCAGCAGAGGGCATTCATCCTTCCTTACCAACATGATGTGATGCTTCAAGCTCCTGTCACCTCAATTTTCCTGCCATTGTGGACTGTGTGCCCTCAAACTGTGAGCCAGAGCAAACCCCATTCTCCTTTAACCTGCTTGTCTTGGGGAGTTTATCACAGCAAGAGGAAAAGAAACTGAAACACCATTTGTTCTTTGTGGCCTCAGAATTCAGACACCATTTTAGAAGACAGGAGAAGGTTCTACTCCAGATGCTGTACATTGTACTTGTGGTGACTTTGGTGTACTTGCCACCAAATATGTGTGACATTTTTTTTATGACCTGGCAAGATGGAGAGGGGTGTACAACAGACATTTAATTCTGCCCATCTGTTGACTGCATAACTCACAGTCCATCATGTTAATAACTCACTAGAAGTTTCCACTGGAACTTAGGAGCTGAAAAGGGGGGTAACCTCTGTCATCCAGGGCCCAGCTGTGTCAGCCTCAACTGTCCTACCTTTTTTACTGGGCATGGCTGGAACCCAGAAGTCAATTTGTTTTTGTTGACCCCAGGGACAAATGAGAGTGGGAGGACAGGGTTCAAGGAGCACGGAGGGCTGGGAGGAGGAGACTTAGAGAGGTAGAAATCAGCACAGGTTATTCTTTGGCTATGCTCATAGGCTGGTAAATTCTAGAAGAGGAGGTTGTAGTTAGAAATAGCCATTTACTCTGCTTAGAAAAAAACCTGCAGTACCAGGAGAAAAACCTCTTCCCATGGGTGTCTCAGAGAAGCAGGTTGTGAGTGTGTGACTGTGTCTACTGTCTAAGTATGGGAGATGTGCAGGAGGAGGTGGGAGGGGTTCCCCTCACAGGGAAGAGCAACCATTAACAGAAGGAACATGCTGACTGCAGGCATAGGATGCATCAAGATGAAAGGCAAGCAGACAAGTTGGCTTTCTGTGAGACAAAATAGCCACCTATATTCTGGTGATCCAGCTGGATGAATGCTCCCAAGCCCTGGGGGTCTCATGTCATGCCCACCCTCCCCAGTGGAAGTGCCTGGGGTCTATATTCCCTGCTATTGAAATACAGACATGGACTTACAACTCATTTAAACCCTGTGACTGGAAACACAGCAGAGAAAGCGTATCCCATCCTTTACCCACTTGTTCATACTGTGCTATATCACAGGAAATAGTTACACAACATGGAAATAGTGGGGAACTCCCCTGGATGTGCCCTCCACCATTGTCATCATAGTCTGAGAAGGGAAGAGAATGGACAAACTCGATGAGGCCCACAAAGGAACTATTATCATCTTGAAAGCCTATATTGCTTCTCCAAATTTTAGCTAAGATTGAACATTGGTTCAAAGTGTCATGGTCATCAGGCCACAGGTTCATTTCCAGTAACACCACCCCCCATAACAGCCACTTCAACAAAGTTTTAATTTTTTCATTCTGTCTCCAGAGGTGATGTTGTCACTCCTACAGGGCTACTGAAGTGACATGTCACCCAGGGGTCTGCAAGTAGAACAGGAAGAAAGGGAGATAAAGAAGAAAGAGAGCATATGGAACCATATGTGGAACTTTGAAGATACTTGCTAGGGGCCCCTGGGAATAGTAAGGGAGCCTGTAGTTGGGAGCTCTCTGAATACAGAGTAGGTTTTGTTCCATAGAAGAGGCCAGGCAGGAAGGAGAGAATCAAGATGAGATGTGTGCTCAAGGGTCTCCACATTCCCTTCCAAGCTTTCCAAGAGGGATGGAGGTGGGACCTCAAAGGAACAGTCTGGAGGCAGGGCTGATGAGATGCAAATGTGGGATCCAGTAGTAAGCAGAAGCCTGCAGGCTTTCGGAATGAGTCAGGGACTGGCTGCCTACAGTGGTATTTTCCACCCCAGGCCATATGGGCTGATTCTGAGCTTCAGAGGAAACCACTTGGCAAGAGACAGGCTGAGAAATCTGAAATTGCACACAAATTTCTCCCTCTCCCACACTCCACAGGCCCTCTAGCTCTGGCCTTCGTAAACACTGCAACAGATCACCTCAAACCTCTGCACATGCAAGCTCCCACATGCACACATATCCCCACGAGCATGAGTACATCCATATACACGTGCTTGCATGCACGCACACACCACACACACACACACACACACACACACAACATGGGGGTGGGGGGAGTGAGAGACAGAGAGA
The DNA here is from genome assembly GCA_001685075.1 of Bramus lutescens. Classification (NCBI taxonomy): domain Eukaryota; kingdom Metazoa; phylum Chordata; class Mammalia; order Rodentia; family Cricetidae; genus Bramus; species Bramus lutescens. The sequence continues at coordinate 67,120 of LOEQ01005493.1, read as the reverse complement.
GGAGAGAGAGAGAGAGAGAGAGAGAGAGAGAGAGAGAAACGACCCACACACAACCTGGATGATTTAAAACTCTGCCTCAGCACATTTAAATGTACTTGCTTCCTCACCCTCTCCAACCAACATACTGTTCTATGTATCAGTAAGTCACACCATGGAAACTTTGCTGTACACATGCCTTCCCTGTTATCAACAGCATAGCTGGAGAGAGCCAGGAAATGAGTATAGGAACTTATCGAAGCACACTGAGCAATTACTATTATCTCGAACCCTCTGAAACTTCCTGGTGGCATTAGATGGAAATTTATAGTTGTTTCTCTAGAAAAACATCTTACTATGCCTTTGAGGTTGGAAAAGCAAACTCCCAAACCTCTCTGAGTTGCCCTACTCAGGTCATGAGAATACACCAGCTGTGTTATCTGCTAAGATAAAATGATTTCATAATTTTTTTTTCTAATGAGCTAAGGGAAGAAAGACCAGATCCAGGATTTGGACTAAAAGACAAAGACACAAATTCATTCCCTTTAGAAGATTTCACAAGCTAGGGGGAGGCTGAGCCTGGAACAGGATGACCAAGAAATCAGAATGATCTAGAATCATACATTCAGTGGTTTCCTGATGTTCTGTGGGTTGTGCTCATGACATCAGCTTTTGGCAAGAGTCTACCTGAGTTGCAGGTCTGGGCAGGGGGTGAGTGAAGGCATCAGTGAGGGCAAGGCTTCTAGAAAGAAGGGGACAGATGCAGGGGGCTGATATCGACTGAGCTGACTCAGTTCGAAGCTGCAAACAATGGGGGAGAGAGAACATGAGGAGCACTTGCATGTGGAGCTTCATGGAACACTCCAGGGCCTTGTAGGTGCTCTCTGGGGCCATTGTGGTAGCACTCCAGGGTCATTGTGGAGCACCCCAGGATCATTGTGGTAGCACCCCAGGGCCATTGTGGGGTACCTCAGGGCCATTGTGGAGCACTCAGGGTCATTGTGGAGCATCACAGGGTCATTGTGGAGTACCCCAGTGTCATTGTGGAGCACTCCAGGGCCATTGTGGAGCACCTCAGGGTCATTGTGGAGCACCCCAAGGTCATTGTGGAGCATCTCAGGGCCATTGTGGAGAACCCCAGAGCCATTGTGGGAGTACCTTGACACCATTGAGGGGGCACCCCAGGTCATTGCTTGGCCTTCACCATTAGCCAGGCACTGGGACTTGGGGTAAATTGCAATGCCACAGGCAGGGAGCTGGTTTTCTTGACAAAGCTGTATTGACAAGAAAAGAAAAGCCATCTTCCCAACATAGAGCTATCAGGTTACTTCCCAGGGTAGTAGAACCGTCTGCCCTCCTAAGTGAGCATCATGACAGTGGGGGATGACATGGCAGATCTGTATCTGGATACTTATGGACAGCTGTTGTGGGTTAATCTAGCTGTGCTGTTAGAAGCTGTAGCTCCCAATGGTGGCTCGGAAGGTCTAGGCCAGTGAGAACACAGCTTGGGTGCTGGTCTCTGGCAGCAAGGGGAGCTCATGGTCCTGGACAGCTCAGTCTACACACCCAGACTGAGTTGCCAGGACTTCTCCAGACAACGTGTCTCATTACCAGAGTTCATGAGGAGGATGGTGAGGGGCAGGAATAGGAGTGTAACATTTTAGCAAAGGGAAAAAAATCAACACAAGTAAGAACGGAGGCTAGCAGGCAGGAGACTACTACAGACTCCAGAGAGCCTGGAAGCAATGAAGATGCTTTGCAAACCTGATACTGCCCTCTGTCTGGAGGACAGAGGCTTGGAGATTCTTTGTAGTCAGTTCCCAAGTAGCCAGGAACGACAAGGGGCCAGTGATAATCTGGTAGTCTATGGAGCGGTAGAAAGTTCACATCTGCCTAGAGGGACCAAGGAAGGTAGAAAGGGCAACAGGAAGAAGGAAGTCCCAGGCTTAAGAAAAATGAGCGTTTTCATGTTTGTGCACCAGGGCTGGGGGAGAGGTCTGCCTGGCCCCTTACCTCCCAATGATGCTGACCTTGGAGAGTAGGTGTTTTAGAACACTGTTCTTTCCCGACAGGCCTTCTCCTCTACTTCCCACACACCTCAAGCTCATTGTTTACAATAGTTAAGACTAAGGGTCTTGGTCAGATGTGCTGGCTTTAGATGTTCAACAACTCAAATGCCCTTCACGACTTTTTCCACTTTTCTGATAGCTGGTGTTTTGCAAGTTGGAAGGATTTCTGCATCTTTATTTTATTTTATTTTAGTTTGGTGTCAAGACAGGGTCTCTCTGAATAGTCCTGGATGTTCTGAAGCTCACTATGTACATCAGGATGGCCTTGAGCCTCCTGCCTCTCCAGTGCTGGGTTTAATGGTATGTACCTCCATGACCAGCTTAAATTTCTTTATCTTTACTACATGGATGATGAGAGAACAACTGTCCTCAGGACAGGATTTGACTGAGCAAGTGGGTAAGGAAGGTGGCTGGACCTGGATGAGGGAGTTACGTTTGTCCTGTGGCATCATTTGGGTCCCTCTAGGCCAGCACTAATGATGAAGTCTTCCAGCCTTTACCTTGCTGCCCAAGTTCCAAATAAAAGAGGGCTTCTCTACTTCCTTTTTGATCTCCCTCTCAGAGAGGCAGCTTCTGTTTCTCTCTCTCTCCTCTCTCTTCTATGTCTCTCTGCACTTCTCCTTCTCTCTTCCCTTCCATACTTCCATAATCCACTAAATAAATATCCAACTTCACTCTGAAAAAAAAAAAGAGGGCTTCTCAACGTGAGGATCGCCTTCAAAGTGACGTCGATACTTAGGTGCAGTGCAGAGCATTCTAGTTTTTTCTGTTGCTGTGATAAAATGCTTGGTCAGAAAGCAACATAAGAGAGGGAAAGGCTGATTTGGCTTACACTTTCAAGGTATAGGCCATCATTTTGGGGATACCAAGCTCAGAAACTCAAGCCAATATCCAGGAGGCGGTCACATAACAAGCACATTTGCGTCACTCAAGCAGCTACCCACGTAACGTCCACATTCAAGTGCAAAGATAAATAAATGCATTCATGCTGCGTGCTTGCCTGTTCATTAGTTTTCTTTGCTTTTATACAGTTCAGAACCCAGCCTAAGGAATGGTGTTGCCCACTGTGAATTGGTGTCTTCTTATAGCAATTAAAAATCCAGGCAACCTCCCCAGATATACCTGCAAGGAGAAGATCTAGGCATCTTCTCCTTGAGACCTTCCCAGCTGATTCTAGGTTTTGTCAAGTTGACAGTTAAAACCAACCAGCATTAGAACAAAGGCCTCTCAACACTACCCTGTGGTTAGACATCCTGCTGGCTCCTCAGAAACGTGAGCTCCAGCTCTGATTCTGCAGAAGTGAGTAGGTCGGCCCAGGCTGACGTGTAAACTAACCAAGACAGGGTCAAATCTTCTGCCTGTGGTTTTATGTCCCTGAAAGTTAGCAAAGGCCATTATTTTTCTCTTCCTTTAGAAGCTGGTCAGAGTTTTGGACCCAGGATGGTACAGGCAGAGCTGTGGTCAAACTCATTCAGATGGCCCCAATAACCAAGACATGGTTTCCACTACCTCTTTCTTAAAGGCCCTTATCACTGCCATGCGGGAGAAGATGAGACTCAGCTGACCCTCACAGAGATCCTGTTCTGAGCTTCTTCACTCTCCTTTCTACTGAGAAGCCAATCCTGGGGAGGTAGGCAGAATGTTCTAGGATGTCCTTAAGGAGAAGGCCTCAGAGTCAGGAAGGAACAGGGTTACTGGTCAGACACATCAGTGGGCAAAATCCTCTCAGAACTTGTTCATTGTCTTGTCACAGAAAACGACTGAAGGAACACACATTTCACCTGATTCCAGAAGGGTGAGGACCCCTGCCCGTGGTCGTAAGGCTGAGAGAAGGCTTTGAGCCTGGCCGCATGGCTCGAGAGCCGTGACCTAGTATCTATGTCAGGGATCTCATCTAGATGTCACTGTGGTGTAAGGAGGGACAGGGAACATGCTCCTTCAGAACTAGCTGGTGGTAACCACTCACTGGCTGTGGAGGTGGTGTTAAGCCAGGCTTTCTCCTGGCAATGTAGTTAAGTGAGGGCTAGACATGAGGGGCTTCTGGGAATCATCAGGGTGCACCTTGAGAAACTCCTGCAAAACCACATGGACATAGCAGACCTAGGCTTTTTCTCTATCATGGAGTGGCAGGAGGCATGGAGGCAGTGAAGGTCTGGGATAGCTGAGGCCTGTGAATCTGGGCTTGACTCCTATAGGCAGCTCTGGAGCTTCTCACGTGGTCTTGCTGTCTTCCTGAAGGCTGAGGCCAGATGAGACAGCACTCCACAGAAGGCACAGAGGGCTTCTGGAAATTCTGCTTTGCACTGTACTGGCTTGAGCCACCCACCCAGATAGCAGATGATGTCACAGGTATGTGCTAACTCACTAGGTGACATCACCAGTTGCTCATAGCTCTGGTCAGTGGTGGCCTCTGCTCTCAGCTAACACAATCCTGTCGAATCCCTCTGGACACTGGAGACTTAAAATAGCTTGGGCAGAGATTTCTACGACTGATCATAGAGACAGAATCTGACAGGATAAGAGGTACAGAAGCCAAAATTGGAGACATATTGTCACCTATGCCCAGCCCTCCAAGCAACATTTCTGCCATCTCCAAATACGTCCTCCTAGACTCCAATTCCTGATCTCATGAGGACATCTCATGCCACCTGCCTAAGGCATATGACCCAATGTCAAGGGCACATAACACATGCAAAGCCATTACTAATGAATGTAACCTTCACCTCACTTTGTTTCTCTTTGGGGAGGGGCAAAATAAAGCTCAAATGTTCTCCTTTAGTACAACTATCAATGTACAGCCTTTTTTTTTTTACCAATAATCCTCACAGATTTGGCATCTTCAGAAATTTATTCCTGTATCACCAGTCATTTCATGTGTGAATAAAAGAGACTGGTGTGCAATATATTATGCTGTTGAGCATTTAAGAAAAGAAATAAAAAATGTGGGCATGATCTGTATCAGTTATTCTTCTAAATTGGATTTAATCACAGTGTGTGTATGCTGCATTGCTGAGCCAAGACAGGCTCTGATGTCTTGAATGGCAATGTTGTCTCACCCAAAGTAACTGCAGCAGTCACAATGGCCAGATTCCTGACATTCAGGACAGATTCAGAGGCACAGACATATCTTCCAAAGATGCCCCCTGTCACTAAGGCTGCCTCTAGACAGACCTTCCTCATTACAGGTCATTACATTTCTTTCTTCAGAAACGGAAGTTGATCATGGGCAAAGACTTGCTCCTCACCAAGCCTAAGGGTATGGTCTTCCTGGAGGGACGCATGGAATTTCTGGAGTCACTGAATAGGACAGTGATGGCTAGTAGTCTCCATTCTAGAGGGTTGTTCAAGCCAAGAAGAGACGACGGAGTCAGCAGACTGTGGTCCCAGAGGTCGCCCAGGTCAAATTTACATGTTCTTGGTGACCAGGTGCAGTCCTTCCTCTTTTTAATGACTCAGTGTATTTATAGTTTGTCCTTCAAAGGGCAATGAGCCATTGGCTTCACTTTGAAGGCTACAATCTTTAGAGAAGCTGGGACAAATGAAATACTTCATTCTCATGACAGAACAGGCAAAGAGAAGTAGCGCTGAGATCAACAAACTCCAGTGCGAACTGTCACCTCCTGGGAGAGTCCCCTGGTGCAGTTCTCGTGAGCAGCTGCAGTGTGCCGGTCCTTCCACATACTTCTCTGGGTGAGAGTGTCTTTCCTCTTCAGAGCACCCACGAAGGATGGAGTCGTGTGACTTCCAAGGGAGGCTAAGGGAAGATAGGTAACTTCTAGCACACAAAGGCAGGAGGATACAGGCTCTGGCTTCAGAGTCAAGGCCGCAGTGAGGAAGGGCTCCAAAGGAGAGGAGGAGTAATTGGTGTCTCTGGATCCTGAACGGAAACTTTAGCATGTAGTCCTACTGATCTTCCAGGATCTGCCTGCATAGACACACATGCAGCCTGTTGATGAACCATATGGTATAGGTATACACAGTCTGCTTGGCTCCTGAGACCTGGTTTATCTTTTTCTCTGGTATCGGCTCACATAGAATAAAATTTCCTCTGACTCCAGCTCCTCAGTCCAAGATACAGAGGTGTGCGCATTCACCAGGAGGAGGCACAAGCCCCTTCTTCCTCATTATACCCACCTCTGGCTTGACATTATAAACACATTCAAGGACTATTTGGCTGCAAATATGTAAGAAGAAGTAAGGGAGTACCCTGAGTTCCACTCAGAGGAAAGAGAGATCCAGGGAAATCCAGGAAGGCTGAGAAAAATGCCAATAGTTCCCACAGAGGACCAGCAAAGATTTCAGAAGAGCTGGGCCCTGCTTCACTTTGTGATACACACAGCCACAGGCTCAGTGACATTTTAGTAGAACCTAAGAACTGTTGCTGCACCCGTGTTTGCTCCTGAGTTCCTTCCCCTGGTCTCTTTACTAATCATCCCCTGCTTTCTTGACTCTGAAGGTCAGAGCTCCCGTTTCCATGGGAACAATGGAGACAGGAATGCCTCCCAGAGTGTGCAGCTTTGATATATTACGGCAGGATGTTTTTATCTACAGATGTGTTGGGTCACATTCATAGCTATGCATGTGGGGACACATGTGGCTCAATGTGTCTCAGATTGGACATACCTGGGGGTCTCTATGATTTTGCTCTGAGTGGGGATCTGGTGTCTCTGGATCCTGAGTCAGGATCTTAAGAGAAGTAAGAAGCAACAAAGGGAAGTCAGTCATATTAAATAACATTGAGACTGCCATAACATGGCCAACATAGAAACTTCTCTAAGACCAACTAAGACATGGGTCATGAGAAAGTGATATGGTACATGATTCACGCATGTTGCTTGGCCCTATGTACAATGCAAAGTCTTACTGGGGCCAAGTGGGGCTTACTGATTTTCAGGTGTAGGACCTTGTGGACAGAACCTGGAAAACCTAGCTGAGATTCCAGTACAAAGCAAGAGAGAGTGTGGCTAGTCAAAATGAGAGGGTAGCTAGCTAGGGACAAGGAGAGGGGGAAAGGAAGAGGTGGGGCTGTGGTTGAAGGAGCTGAGCAACTCATTTACACAGCAAGCCAGGAAACTGTTAGCAAAGCCACTGGCAAACAGAAGGTACTGGAGTGATACAGAAGTGACCCAAGGAAGATTTGGAAATTCTGATGCTGCCAAACTTGTGGGGGTGCAAGGGGTGGGTGGCGTATGTAGTCTGGACACTCACCTTTCCTAGAAGGAAGCCAGTAAGATCAGTGTAACAACAGGTGACAGGGCTCTTATGCAATGGAGAGCCGTGGGTGACAGGAATCAGGTGGGAGCTGGTAAAAGAGATCATGGGAAGGCAGACCTATAGCTGACTGAGAAGCCTCTGGAGGTACCGCCTACCTGAAGGTGTTATTCATTCAGAACTGCGGATATGTGAATCGTATGTTAACTTGTGATGCGCCTGCCCCAGACTCCTAGGGAGCTGCAATTACAGATTTTGCCACTCTTTCCTTTTAGGAATTCTCATTTTTAATAAGCCATTTGGATTCTACCCTCTTACCCTGGTCCTGAAATAGGTACCTATGGACTAGGATAACCTGAGAGGAGCCTTCTTTCCCAGCTTTGATGAAGATATAGGCAGTCCCTAGATCCTAGGTATTTACTGCCTCTTTTCTGAAGAGACAGAGGACACATACAGGGATGTCTTGTTTCCCTTAAAAAAAGACCACTTGCTTCCTGGTACTCCCTCTAGAAGGAAATGGACTATACCTGGTTTCTAGTGAATGGCAGCACTTCCCTCCTGAATCATCCTTGCTCAAGCCTCAAGGTCACTTTGTTTCTTCATAGAAGATTCCCCGTTCACTTAGTGACCTTCATGTGAACCTAACCTGGGTGTTCTGTGACCTCCCAAATCTTTCAGATGAAGGGCAGGGTTTAAGAGGCTTTCAATGCCCAGTTGCTGTTACCAGAGGTGGTCAGGGACTGGCTTGGGCATTTCCAGTTTCATAACCTTTTATTCAAGAATAGAATAAATGACCACACAGATTTTAAAGAACCAAGAAACTATAGTACAAGTCAGAAAACACACTAACAAGAATGTCAACAGTCCTCAAATACATCCTGAAGTTTCCTTTTCTGGTGTTTCACAGGAGGAGTTTGATTACTAAGAGGCACAATTTGGATAGTTCTTGATAGATTAGGTCATATGATCATTTCTCTACTCAAATGTCCCTCCTCATAATGTAGTCAGGGGCTATTTGTTCGTTCCTGACTGCTCAAACCCAAAAATATTGCGCAGAAACTATATTATTTGCAATGCTGTTTGGCCAATAGCTTAAGTATATTTTCTAGCTAGCTCCTATATCCTAAACTAGTTTTTACTACTACAGCTGAGTCAGGAAACCACTTAAAAGATCTGCATCTCTGCTTGCCATCAGCAAACAGAGCAAGAAGCTGCATTAAACTCTGTTTTTTTTTGTTTTCTTTGTGTGTGTGTGTGTGTGTGTGTGTGTGTGCTTGTGTAGAATTCCTTTTCAAGCTCTCTCATGTTTTTAAGTGGATTTAGTTGACCACATTGGTCCTAATTTGTAGTCAGAGACTGCCAGTTCTGCTTGCTTGTTTCCCGGTCGCTCAGAGGCAAATAACCACACAAAACTATATTAATTACAACACTGTTTGCCCAATGGCTCAAACATAGTTTTAGATAGCTGTTATTTCTTAAATGAAACCATTTTTTATTAATCTGTGTATTGTCACAAGGCTGTGGCTTACCAGGTAAGTTCTAACTGCCAGCTGGTGTCTTTCTCCTTAGGCAGCTCCGTAGCGTAGCGTATCACTGACTCCGCCTACTCCTCTCTCTCTCTCTCTCTCTCTCTCTCTCTCTCTCTCTGTACATCTCTGTTCAGATTTCATGCCTGGCTTTACTCTGTTAAGCCATTGGCCAAAGGCAGTTTTTTTCATCAATCAATGAAAGCAACACATATACAGAAGGACCTCCCACGCCATCATAATGCATCCAGTTTTGATAATGCACATATCCATTTATACACAGTGGTAACATGGCAAGGGGGAGGTTCCTCTCTAAGCACTCGGGAATATGGTTTTGCCTCATTGCATATGCAACCAACCCAGTTCCTGGAATGCATTCCAGGATGTGTTTGACTAGAAAGGGGATTGCGGAGGTGGAGGGGAGTGGTATTCTTCCCCATGGTTTGAAACACATAGCAAGGCAGCTCTATGCAGAGGGGACCTGTGTTGCTGATAGGTTGTTAGGCACATTCAGAGAGGGGTGTGCCCATAGCTCAGGCCAAGTGGAGTCTGAAGTTAATAAGCTATTTTCTATATTTGCCTGCCTCATTGAATCAAATGGCCTTGTCCCTCTGCTCATAGGGCTGGGTTATAACAGTCTCCATGGCACCAGCTCTAAGAAACTACATGATGGGAAGTCTGGAGCTCAGAGCTCTGTAGCAGCTCCCACAGGTTGGCCAGGCACTTGACAGGGTGCTGCTCCATTCTTATCTTCCCAGGGGCCTGGGTGCCCTGTAGACAACCACCCTTACTATTTATTGTACGCTGACTATACAAATTTCACCAACGCTGTTGTGGGGGCAGTTCTGTGATGGCTTGACCTTTGATGTCTCTCTTCTTTACCTTTCTCATGGACTGGACTGTCACATAGGAGGTAGCCAAGAGTCATCATTAGCCTCAAGGACCCGTAGATACTGACTACTTCATGCTTTCTGGTCACATGCACTAGTTCTCACAATCCACAGGACAATCTACCAAACAGGCATTACCACTGTAACAGAATGTTTTCTTCCCCATCCTGAAGTACCCAACCACACACATGCAGGGCTCATAGAGACAGTCAGTGTGCTCCACCCTCAGTCTATCCAGGTGGCAAAATGGGAGCCATCCATTTTTAGTGGTAATATTAGTGGATCTGGAGTTTCAGTCTTAAACTATAGTGGAGTGAATGTTTTATTTTCAGGAAAACAATGAGCTATCTATGCCTGTGGCTTGGTCAAGGGCATGAGATGATGCACACATACATCCTTTCATACATACATACATATATACATATTATCCAAACAGGCCTAATGATGCATTAGCTTTCAATGGCTGCTATAACAATTACTGCCAACTTTCAGGTCTATTGCTTTATACTTCTGTCGATCAGAGATCAGGCAAGAATCTCCAGTGGGCTGAAACCTTGTCCTCAGTGTGTACTCATTCTGGAAGGCCTCAGTGTGAACTCATTCTGGAGGCCCTCAGTGTGTACTCATTCTGGAGGCCCTGGGGGAGAATCATCTCCTTGCTTTTTCCAGTCTCTGGAAGCTGCACACATTCCCTTGTTCATATCCCATTCTCTCCATCTTAAACACCAGCAGTGCTGAGGCAAGGTCTTTCCATGCCATCTTCTCTCTGATCCGCTACTCTGCCTCCTCAGTCTACCTTAAGTGGCTCTTAGCATTACAGTAGATCAAGGTAATTCTTGGCTCCCTAAGGCCAGTGATTATCAGCTATAAGTCTACATGCCACCTAAAGTCCCAGGGATTAGGCTGGCACAGCTTCGGTGGGGACACTATCGTGTCTCCTGCAAAATAGCAACCATATGATAGTTTAAACTGCTTCCATCTTATACCTTAGCAAATGATGCCCACCGGTAAACATAATTGATCCATCTGATTGTGAAACCTCCATATTCTGTATTATAAAGAGCAGCCATCCTGTGCTGTATCCTGATGCTGTCCTTGGGAAGCCAGAGTACTAGGGTTTGCAAAAGTTCTCAGATGATTGTAATAAGCCATGGCTGGGAGCCACTGAGTCAAAGGACTTGCCCTGCACCATCTAAACTTACTGGGATAGCATATGCTTCGGAGTTCCACTAAGGCATGAAACTCAATTAAACCCCATCTCCCTCCCCTACTCTTTTCTAAATCCCAACACTTCACTAGACCTGCTGCGCCCCATTTAACCCGCAAAGCATCACAGAGTTTGGTCTGAACTCAAGTGAGAGGCTGGGTATGAACACATTTTATGATGCGGCATGCAAATGACAGAGAGTGCTAACAAATTCCACCTGCTCCAACCTAGCCTTGTGTGTGTGCACGCACACAAGCAAATGAAAGAGAGAGAAAGAGGAGGGGTTGGGGGAGACAGATTGACAGAGACAGAGGGAGTTGCTCTCACCACTGCTCCCTTTAGGGAAAGTAGAAAGTAGATGCTTGTCCTGGAGCTTGGGTAATCCTGTTTTCCTGTTACCCACTCCTCATACGTAATCAAAGTCTCCAGTTCTAGCCTCCTATTCCATCCATTGCTACCATCACACAAGGCTTCAGACCTCCTTGCCTCTTGCTATACTGCTGCCCTAGGCCTCGTTCTCCTATTTGCATTCTGGACTTTCCTTCACTTAGATGAGACTGTCTCTCTGGAGCCCCTGCCTTTGATGGAGCTCCATTTTCTATGCTACTGTCTTCTGTTTGTCAGACTTCCTCTCTCAGAAGGACAGGAACCTTGCTTTCCTAAGGAAGCAGGGTAGATACTTTATAAATATTGTTGACAACCCAGTAACCTGGGAGCCAAATCTCAGGAAGATTTACATAAACACCTCTTGTAGTGTCACCAAGAACTGCTTTGAAATCACAACTCAGAATCACCAATGTTTTGCTGAATGCAGACACTTTATTGAAAGCCCGTTGTTGTATATAGCAAAACCACCATGTTGGGCAGTTTGAAATGAAACTGGCAGGGTGAATAGGTGGTCTCAGGGCTGGTCATTTGCTGTAACTCTTAGGGCCAGGCTCCAAGGAACCTGAGAAGTCTTCTTCTAGCCCAGATCCCACTGCCAAGCCTTCCTCTTCACTTTTGGTTAACTGGTCATCCTTGGCTCCATCTAAAACAGAAAGGAAGGGTAGGTTGTACCAGAATCGATCCTTTGTTAAGAGACCCCAGGACTAGACTCAATCCTTATCAATTCCCTGCTAATATTAGATTCATTTCTGGGATGCAGGGACCTTTGGTATGTCAAGGGACTCAGTTGGTCTTGAAGCTAAAAGCAGAGTGGAGAATCCAAAACACTTTAGACAAAGGTCTCTTCTCTGATGTTCCACCTCTCCCTTTCTGTCAGCAGGACTTCCATTCTGGACCCTCCCTCAAATCATCTCTTCTCTGTGACCCCTTCAGGCTGTTGGGTTCAGGACATTGGATATAGGTACTCCAGTGAAAGGAAAGAGGAAGGACATTCACATTGCCTCCTCCCTCTCCTGGAAGTTTCTTAAGAATATCATATGGTTCCTACAGACCTAATTTCTTACTATGGTCCATTTTACCCCTTAAGCCCCAGCAGCAGGAAGTGGGAATACCATCTTGTGCCTCACCACTTCCCTTTCTCTGAGATTTTCTATGTATCCAGGCAAAGGGCTGCAAGAGGCTGAAGATGCTTCTCTTCCTGCAAGGGTGCTACTGGCTAGAACTGGCTGCCACGTTCTTCCCACGTTCTTCCTTCCCTCTGTCCAGTGCCCTCTCCTTGAGCTCACCCTTCCTTCTCCTCATCTTCCCCATCTGATCAGGAGGCTCTTGGCAGAGGAAGAGTTTTGGACTGTGCGCACCTCATGAAAAGGGGCTATGCACCCAGTACCCAGTGACCTGGTGGCCTCTATGCATGCAATGGAAGCCAGCACACAGCTAATAAGTAGGCACTGAATCACTGAATCTAACACCATTCCCAAATTTGTAGCCCGCAAGGCACTACTACCTGCATCCTTCAGAGCCTGGATGTACTTGGACCAGAAGGAGCAGTCAGCTCGTTTCAGGCCCTGCCGGTTGGGAAGCTGGGTGCTGAACTCCTTGTAGCTTTCTCCCCCAGCTCCAGGGACAAAGTCAGGCCAGGGTGCTGCAAATTCAGCTGCCTTCCTTGAGAACTCATGTGGGTAGTTGGGATTTCTAGGGAAACGAGAAGAAAGCAATGACTCTGGGGGAAATGCATCTTCCTTTTTAACTCTTGATATCACATCTTACTTATTCTGGTCTGCAAGGGTAAATCCTTCAACATTGAGTTCCAGATGGGAACTCACTTGGTCCAGCTTCCAGTTGGGACCCTGTAATAGTGTTATTATAAAGCACTAGGCCACAAATTTCTCTGAAATCATCTTTAACAGGCCATATTCAATTCATGACCGAGTGGTACCAACCAGGACCTAGTGTGGCCCCATCTTTCTGAATGCTCAGGGACTCAGGTACCCCTTCTACCTTGGTGTCCTTTGATCTGGATGTCATGCCCAGTTTCTGAAGGTCCTTGCTTATCCAAGTATGCATAAGAAGGTGGGGTCAGAGGTCACCTTACAACCCATAGACTAAGGTCCCATGAAAGAGATATCACCTCCAGAGGTAACAGGACAGTGGATTTATCTCCAGGCTACAGGGTCCCAGGGCAGTTTGTTTTGTCAAGAGAGTCATTTGGCCTCAGAATCTCAGAGCAGAGATGAGAATCTAAAACATGTTAAGATCTATCCATCATCACTCACTCTACACTCTTCATGGGGCAAAACCTGCCATTTTAGACTCTTCCACCAAAGCATGCCTCCCCTGGAAGTTCTCCTGGGGAAAGGGAGTATCCTCCTCCAGGTTGCTTGAACTTGGGTGCAGCTAGTGGCCCTGATCCCAAGAAAGATGAACACTCATTAAGTCCACTGTTAGCTCACCCTTCTGCAGGCATCTTGAGGACATCTTGCTATCTCCATATTCCAGATGTCATCATTAGGACTCATTTTACTCTCTGGATCTGATTCCCCCATCCCACCAGCCCCATCTTCATAGCTGGAGTGCTCCCTCAGCATCTGCCTTGGCTCAGGTTGCCCCTCCCCAGAGCAGCTTCTCTTAGCTCATCTGAAAGGCTTGAAAGTCCTGGTTCTCCTCTTACTCAGGAAAACCTTTTCTAAATCTCTAACAAGAAATGCCCCTTTCCCTCTGACTTCCACAGCAAACTTCACAAAGCTTTACTTGCTCTGCTTTGGCTGTTTGAGGTTGTTATCAGCTTGTGGCTGTGCCAGGAATCTCTCTGCTCCCTCAGGGAACTTTGTGATAAAGGAAGCAGAAAAACTACCAGGAATGGGGAGGAACAGCACATCTGGGAAGTGGTGTACCACAGGACCGGAGGCTGCTGGGGAGGAGGTGGGAGCTGTGGGAGCACCGGAATGCCAGGATGACACACCACAGCTGACATCCTTAGGTGGCAGTGCACCCATGGGCACAGAAAGGCTCTCCTCCCATTGGTCTGTCCCCAAGGGACACTGGGCAATGCCTATGGATTTTTTTAAATATTTATTTTTTTGAGACAGGGTATTTCTGTATAGATCAGGCTGACCTGGAAATCCCAATCCTCCTGCCTCAGCCTGTGGGCTGGGATGACAGATGATACTGTCAGACCTGGCTGCCAGAGACATTTTTGATTCTCTGAAGTAGAACAGGATTGAGTGCTGTGTTGTGGATGTAAAATGTTTCCCGCAAGTTCACACGTTGAATGCCTGATTTCTGGCTTGTGAGGCTCTCATAAGATGTCTGGACCTCTAGGAGGTAAAGCCTCCCTGGAGGAACTAGGTCAGTGGAGAACAGACTCAGGGAATATCACGCGCCTTCTCCCTCCTGACCTCCCTTCTCTCTCTCTTTCATGTCTTCCACGAGGCAAGGAGGTCTCTTTACACACCTCTGCTGCTGTGATGTGCTACTGTCCATTATGGAAAACAACCAAGGACAAACCTTGGGGAACTGGGACCTCAAGTAAACCTTCCCTCCCGCAGGCTGTTTGTCAGGTATTTTGCCACAACAATGTAAATAGCACAGTGTATACTGTTGGCATCTAGTGGACAGAGACCAGAGACACTATCAATTGTCTTACAGGATATACGCACACAGACACAGACACACACACACACAACTTAGCCAGTCCCAAGTGTCCACAGTCCAGGGGCTAAAGAAACCCTGACTTATTGCATCAGTGGGTCCGAGCAAGGAAGGACTCAGCTGGAAGATTTCTTCACGATTTATCTATAAAGATTGATTAGAAACAGGGAAGCCAAGACACGGATACGGTAACAGAGAACTGCCAGAACCGCCGTTTTGAGTCAACTGATAAAACATGCGCCTTTTCGTTCAGCTGTGGGGTTGGGAGGGAGCACATGATGGGATTCGGAGAACAGTGGGCCACATACCCTGATCTGATGAAGTTGGCGAAGTACTGCATGACTTTCAGGGCCAGGCTCTGCTCCTCCGTCGAGAACTGGCCCTGGTAGGCAGAATAGAAGGGCAGTCCGAAAGCATACTGCACGTCTGCCAGCAATTCTAGGCTGAAGAAACAGGGAAAGAGAGGCAGGAAGCATGAGGTGGTAAATATGAATCCAAACCTAGCAGGCCTCCATTTAAAACAAAGCCACCTCACACCTCCTACCATGTGTAGGATGCCTGTTTAGTGTGACATCCTACTGGGCCTGTATCCAGGGATTAATCTGGTCTGGGGTAGACCCCTGGCACATGTGGTGGCTGAGGCTCACTGGCTGCTGAGAAATGGTGACCAGGTAATGTCCCAGGATGACCCTTTGACTCTATCTTAGCTACAATACTTAAATCATCTTTGGATGCTTGTTCCTCAATTGAGGGCAGAGATTGGACGCTTAATGAAAGGAATCCCACAGTAGCTCAGAACTAAGAAATATATGGGTATTTATAGGTGGGTAGGTATTAGCTGTAACCTTCCCGCAGCACTTAATGAGCAAAATCATAAAACATGGCCAGTTTCAAGTCCCTCTTCTGCACTGGCCCTTTATCTGCAAGTTGTCAGCTCCTCAAGGGTGACTTCTGCTCATGTAGCACCCTAGCACCTGACACTTGGTAGGTGTTCAGTAAATATATGTCATGACTGAAGTGAACCTCTAGTAGGCAATAGGCCCCTAGGCCTTACACCCTTACTGACAACTGCTCCATGTTGAGAATCAAAGGGGTCATTTTCCTATTCTAGAAAAATCCAAGGAATGACAGATGGCGTGCTTGCTCGTGTTCATCAGGCTCCAGTTGAGACTGAGGTAAGAGCTGAGTGCTGAAGAATTGCAAATCAGGCCTGAAAAGGTAGAGAAATTGGGTAGTGTCTGAGGCAGAGAGCCTTTGACCATGGCCTTGAGCCTCATGGGAAGAAGCCTGAGCTGAGGCAGGGCCACCGCTGCTAGGGCCACCACTGCTACTGTCCAGTAAGGACAGAATCCATGTGAGATCTCCGACTTTACCTTAGCCCCACTCAGCTTAAATCCTTCCCAGGGAGCCAGAGCATGGTCAGACTGAAAGAACTGCTCACTGCTGACTTCCAACACGAGTTCCATGGCCAGGAGCCACAACCCACGAAGCCTGGCAGAAAACAGTAACAGACGCTGTCCCCAAAGAACTCTGAATAATAGCCTCAGCCGGAAGGTGGCTAAGCTGGGCTCTCCTCCAGCCAAGAAGAGAGTAGAGTGTGGGGGGGTAGAGATAGTGACAACATTTCTTACAGTTTGTGTGCTGGAAGTCATCATCCTTCTGATGACAGGGTAAGAGGCAATACTGGAAGAGGCCTGCTGGCCCCAACCACGTGACAAGTTTGGGGATGAGTCTGTAACCACAGAGATCCTGAAGTTCTCAGCGTAAGAGGAAGCATGTTGACCTTGTACCCACAAAGCACACCCCAGCCCTGCAGCTCTTCCTCTGAAGGAAGTCTGGGAAAGGGAGGAGGGGAAGTCTTGCTTCCACGGCCTCTGGCCCCTTTGCTTATTTTAGAGACACCACGGACTTGTTAAGTACCTGGCTCATGTCTCTCTTTGGGTAAATCTGAGAAACTGAGATCCTGCTCCCAAATGCATCAGGTCATCGTGGGCCTCAGAGACCACATGCGTTCCTGTGCAACCTTTTAAAGGTGAGCTTCCAATTTACTTCACGTACTCTGGTCCTACCTGTGCCCCCAGAGGAAGTTCTTACGAATATGGTGCCCTGGAGGTGCCCATCTCCAGCTCAGAAATTACCCACAGTGCAGCAGTGTTTCTGGCCTCCTCAGTGCCCAGCAGAGCTGATGGTACATTATTTTGTGGGACAGTCATAGCTTCTACTTGACTAGAAGGACTAAATTGGACTAAACTTAACTCTTTCCACAAATTGCCACGAACACAAATCAGCACTTTTCAGACCCCACACTCTCTCAGCACTCAGGCTAGGTGTCTTCCGAGAGCTACCTTTGGGGCTCATTAAATGCTTTAGAAATCAAATTGTGGAACACAGACTAAGTTTATGGTTTTTGCAGGAAATTCAGAAGGGGATCTGAAAACAGCATCTTCCTACTTAGGCCTCACACTTGGAGATGGAACAGGAAGGGAATGAATGCAGGTACAGGCTCCACGTAAAAACCTGGATCTGAGTCATGCTGGTTGCTTCTCACCTAGCATGGCTGTTTCTGAGCAGCTGACCACTGTATTGGACAATGGGGTTTTTATTTTATATCTCATGAACAACCTCCAAGTTACAGTGATTCGGTGAGCCACGTTTTCAGGTGTGAAGGACAAGATCATTGTGCACTGCGAATGACATGTCTTTGAAGGGAAAAACGCCGAGTGCAATGATATTCTTCTCACACTTAGATAAATATCTACAAAACTGATAAGAGCTGCCATTTTCCTCACAGCTGCAGCCATTTTCCTCACCTTCAACAGTACCCCATTGCCTAGCCTTCTCTACCTATAGACATGTAGGCCTTTGCCACCTCAGGGCCCTGGCAACTGACCACCGTTTTGGGGGTTCACTTTTGCACTAGTGCCATCCCCTGTCCTTCAGGTTGGAAGCTCGAATGCTGTACTTTACCTGGTCCTTCCCTCAGTGCTGAGCCCAGCACCTTAGGGCTCCTCCCTCTTAGCAGTGCCAAGTTACCCGAACATGTGCAGACGGATGGGTGTCCTCTCTGCTGTCTGCCCCGTAGCAGGCAGGGCTCTGTCATGTCAAGGTGGAAGAGGACTGGAGAGTGGACAGACCACTGCAGGGTGTGGTGGGCAGTGTCAGCACAGCCTGGCTTTTATCCACCCTGGGAGAGAATCTCAAGGATCACACAGGATGTGACTGGGCCCATGGACCCAGTTCAAGAACCCAGCCGATACTGTNTGTTTTCTTTGGCTTGCCAGTTTCTACAGCCACCAAGATAACGGGCTAAAGAGATGGTATTTTGGATTTGGAGTGAGCAGGCCCCTGGAATGCACAAAAGTGTCTAGAATGCAGACCAGTGGTGTTTGAAACATCTCAAGGCTAAGATTCACAGTTCTGTTTCCCACAGCTGGGTAGCATTTAAAGGAAGAACGTGGTGGCCTTCATAGTCATCTTTATTCTTTTCTTCCCTAGCAGAGTTTTATTAATTCTTTAAAATAACCCAATTCTGATTACAAACATTGAAGGGTCTACAGGGTGTTGGATATTGAACATATATTATCTTTAATTCTCGTACTCCAAAGATGAAGTGGAAGAAACAACACCCATTTCACAGGCAAAAACAATGAGGCAAGGGAACTGGCTTAGATGCAACAGTCAAAAAAGCGGAGGAGAGAGTGAAAGCCATGGAGAGTTTCCTCCCATCTACAGCCTTGGCATACAAAGTCTGCCAGATATGTATGTGGGCATGACCCTCACAGAACATATGCAAGCCTCAGAATGATTTTTTTTACAGGTCCTGTCTCCATCTCCCTTCTCAGCAGGGCTGTGGGACAGTTATTCTTCTCCCAGGTATTTCCTAAGAGGCCCAGAGAGGCTAAGTGAGTTGTCCAGGACTGCACAGCTAATATGGACTTTGCTTAGTATGGACTTAAGCAATCTAGTTCTGGCTAAAGTGGGTACAACTGAGAACAGAGGAGCAGACAGGAGACAGGTGAGAGTCCAGACTGCTGCTCATGTGAGGGGAACATATCCCATCACCTCCCCGGACTTTTGTTTCTGTGTTGGGAAAATAAAGATCTAAGAGGAGATGTCTTCTTTGCCTCTGGGTATGAGGCTTTTTCTCTTACTCTACAAGGACAGGGCTTCTCTGGCCTTGCCCTGGCGTCACTGCTTTCCTGCTCTCGGCAGAAAGGACAGCTTATCAGTAATGTGGTGAGCACAAGAGTGCCACACTGCTGTTTTGTGACATCTGTGCAGTGCTCTATATGGAAGGGGATGGTATAGCGTCTGCTTGCTGGCCCTTGCCAGGAAGTTGCTGTATGCCAACAGAACAGAGTCAGGAGACAGATGGTGGGAATGTAACACACACACACACACACACACACACACACACACCAGAAATAAAATGAGAGAAGAGACAGCTCTGGGGAAGAGAGAGAAAGCTGAGGGAAGGAAAGGGAGAGGGAAGGGGAGAAGCTAGGAGAGGGGGAGGGGTAGAAAAGAAGAAGGAAGTTGTGGGGAAGGGAGAGTTTGGAGCAGCAAAAAGAGGACTTGCCAAAAGTCTCAAGTTCTTTCGTTGATCTGATCAGTGACTGCAGAGTCTACTACATGGTGTCGTGACAGGGGAGATTGTCGAGAACAGTTGGAATCCTGTGGTTTAAAGTCACCTAGGCCCTGGTCTACACACAAACCTACTCCTGTGTTCCTTGTTCAGATGAAGAAACTGAGTCACCAAGAAGACCACATGACCTGCCTCAGGTCAGTAGCTGGTAAGAGTCAAGGGCATGTTGCTAGCTGGAAGGAGAGGACGCTGGAGTCCCTGCCTGTCATCAGGGCACATAGCCATGCTTCAGATGTCTCTGTGTCTTTCCTCTGGAAATGATAGGACAGCCTTGGGCATTACACAGCTCAGGCTAGGACGGACAGCTAGGGCTGATTTCAGAGAGCCTGCCTCCTCCTTGACGCGCTGGTGTCTGGGACCCAAGTTCCCTGGATCCCAGGGAAGTTGGTCCTCCAGGCTCACTACCTGCTTGCTCCAAGCCATAGCACCAGCCCCAGGGGAGCCTACAGACCAGAAATGCAGGCTTGTTTCCCACATGTCACGAGGGATGGTTTGGTTTCTGGCTTCAGTCTTTCATCACCGTCTTGTGAGCACCTATCCAGTCCTTCCTTGAACACAGAGCCTCAGAATGAGGTGTCGAGGGTCATGAGGATCCTTCATAATCGGACACAGAGTGTGGCTGTTCCATGAAGGTCCCCAGGATCATGATAAGGGCCCAGTCTGCAAGCGCTCAGAAGGACAGGCAGAGGCTAACCAGCAGAGAGAAACTCTGGCTAGCCTAGCACACAGAGGGTGCTGTTGTCTGCAGTTAAGTCCTTCCCTGAAGGACTATCCACTTCAGGTCCTTGACCCCAGAAGCCTCCAGCACAGGACTCTGTGATCTACAGGAGGCTATGAGCTCTTGAGAGTACATCTGTGTCCTCTCCAAAAGAGATGCCAGTGCCCGCACTCCAGTACCTTAGAATGGGAACACACGACTGAGTTCACCTGAGGACTGATGTCCCTCCAAGAAGTGGGAATTTAGAAAATATGAAACCAAATAAACAGAAAAACAAACAAATAAAAAAGATACGCTGCTTCTATGGAAAATCAGTTCTTAAGTACTCAGTTCTCAGAGGCATAAACACGTAGGATCCTAGCAAAGGAAAAGGCTCTCTTCATGCCCAGGAGAAAGAGTAACTTAAGTCAGAGCTCCATGTCCTCCATGGTGGATAGGTCTTCATAACTTTGTACTTCGTTTTCCCAGGCAGAAACACCATGGAATAAAGTACCCTTGACCACTGCCCCTTTTGCAGCCAATGTTGGCAAGGCATACGTGATCAAGCCCTGTCCCACATCACAGAGGACTGGCCCATGCCTCATCCTGCCTTCTTTCTCTTCTTTGTGGATCATAGTGGTGAAAGGGACCCTTGCCAGGCGGCCTTCTCTTTCTACATTTGCTATAGTCACATGATCACCTTACCTGCCGTGGCCATAGCCTGGGGGCATA